>NIUQ01001283.1:0-32629 GCA_002796945.1 Plectus sambesii | reverse complement strand
CTTGCGCGTATAATTCCTGTCTTTTGGGGCGATCTCATAAGAACATTTCACTGTCTCTGGCTCTACAGTCGAAATTCATTAGTCGTAACTGCTTATCACTAAGTTTCATTGTTGCAATCGTTAAGCACATAATTCAACTACTCTTAGAATGAATTCACTAACCAAAACCATGCTTAAAATTATTTTTTTCTTACATAGCAATGAACCTCTGGCAATGCGCTAAGTACATGGCAAGGGAGCCTAAAACTTGCTGATTCGTGCATTCATTGCTGGAGCAACTTGCGAGCATAATATTCTTTGATTAGCGCCAATTCAGATGGTTTGCGATATGTTTAAAGACCAGATAATAGTGATAACTTGAAATATACTTTGATTTATCCTTTTAGTCAGTGGTTTGAGTTATAAATGTAGAAGTTCTTGTTGATGACTGGATGCAAATAAATTTGCATTTGTATTTCACTGTTAAATTTTTCATGTTTAGGTGATGCGGACAAACCTGATCTTCGTCCGACTTCAACAGCGCCAGCTAACTTGCAAATGATGCCGCATGCAAAAACAAAAAAGGAACACAATGAAGAAACTGCTCAGCACTTGGGTACTGTGTTTGAGCAAGATGAATTGGGATCAGAAGTCCCAGAGCAAGGTGGAATATGAAATATCCACATAAGAGCGCATTGAAGCCTCAAACAAAATACCCCATTTTGGCGCAGCTTGCAAAGCGAAAGTTTACTTCATTTCAAGCTTCAAAAGCTGAAACTGAATGGCGCTATCCAATGTAGCGATTGCTACACTAGCTGAATTTCCTTTGAAAAATTGTATTAGTAATGATCTGACCCTTATGTTTTTGTTAATTGTATTGTTTATATTTATGATGTTCTCTCATGTGTATGTTTCAACTGAATTCTTAGTTCAATAATATTACAGGTATAGAACCCCGTCATATTTATTGCTAGAAAATAAGTTTGAATATCTTTATTTGATTGGTTTAATTAGGTATGATAGGCTATCAATCTCATCTTTGGATATGATATCGTTATTAATCAACTGCCGATTAAATCAATTGAAGATAATTATAGGAATCAGTGGACTCTTTTTGTGATACATTACAAAGCAGTCAACATTTATGTTGTCATGAAGTAATAGATAAAAGTATTTGTCACATTCTGCGAGAAGGTGCACGCCACGCTGATCATACAAGGTGTGAAGCGATCTTGATTGTCTGTATGAAATATTACGGCAGTAATACCGCGTACGCATAAAATGTTTACCTTTTTCTTCAAGCATTACGGTTCGAATCAAAGATGGCATTGTGAAACTTGTCAGAAATTCGACCATAATGTCATCATGTGTCTTTTCTTGCGAAATACTTTAGAGTTCTTTCAAAATTGAGCAGGTCTTACAATATATTACAATCCTCGGTAGTATAGTGGTGAGTATCCGCGCCTGTCACGTGCGAGACCCGGGTTCGATTCCCGGCCGGGGAGGGAAACTTTTTGGATGTTTTCCAAAAGCCACACATATTTTCATTTTGGCCATTCCTTCGTATTCCTTACGCAGAATTGCTCTTTATGCAAAACTTTATTTAAAGTTACCCTCACGGCTTGCTACGTTCCACTACGTTTCGTTCCACCACGTTCTTGAGGAGGCAACTAAAGTTGTTGCTATTGTTGTTGACAGCTGGAAAAACTGGTGGTGCTGAAGAGTAGCGCGAAGCCCGTCATGACGCTAATTTCGCCCAATAAGAAAGGGTTGTTTGCCCTTTGTTCTGGGTTGCTGCTGTGAAGCCCGTCTACGCACAGAACCACTGTAAATGTATTGTAACCTCTTCATCAAACCAAAACCAGCGCCTCTGCAAAAGAATTGCTCCAGGAGGGCCTCGATCCCTCGACCTTCGCATGTCTAGTATATCTTTCGGATATAAGTACGACGCGCTAACCGATTGCGCCACTGGAGCTCATACCTTGCTACTTCCTGCTGCTTTCAATTCCTTTGCATTTGGTCGTAATTGGTCGGCGAAATGGATATAAACTGGGTCGTCGATTCTAAAACCGGCGATCCGGCTCTCGACTCCTTCGATGACAGCTGCCACGCAGTTGTCACTCCTTTTCGTCCTAGTGCAATGCATGCCAAAGCATTCAGTGCCATTCCCCGTTTAGTTGAAACTGCACGTCCAAGAATTCTCGGTCCAGCTTTTCCGCAGGTAGTGGCGAACGGCTCCTTGCTCTCCTCTTCAGAATCTTCAGGTCTGCCTGGTGCTGCTTGACCTGGTGCTTGATGAGCCCCCCAACTGCCGGTCTATGGCTTCCTGAGGAATCTCCATGGCTGTTCGTTGGACGGTCAAATTATCTTTGATTTGCGTGAGGTCAGGGCGTTCGCTTTCGTTCACCACGGGGAAAGTAAAAACGGTAACTAATGGAGGGAAAAACGAATCAGATCACAGTCGTGAATTAAAATTCTTAAGTCAGTTTATGATCCTAAACTTCGCGCAACCGCCGTCAGGCTTATCATTTTCAACTGACGTTCGTTTACAACGACTGATACGGTAGCCCTCTATTGCAGGTGCACGATTCTGGTTCTGTGCAAAGCGTCCGCTTTCTATCATATTATGGTGACCAGAGGAAATAGCATAAAAATAAATTTTCCTCCCCGGCCGGGAATCGAACCCGGGTCTCGCACGTGACAGGCGCGGATACTCACCACTATACTACCGAGGAATATAGTGTTTACAAATTTTAAAGAATTTTCAAGCAAAGCGATAGAGAAAGAATTAACTTAGAATTTTTTGAACATTCTAAAACTAATGGACAAAGCGCTTGCTGTATGATTTCTTTTGCCTAGAAATGCCAGTAATTTTGATTGTATATTGATTGCTGACCGGTTAATAACAAATGATACAGTACCCGTCCACAACATTCCATCTGTGTAAAAGATTATCGTGATGCTCAATCGCTGGTTGGTGTATTGCCGAAAAGCCAAAAGCAACTGATAGCTTTTATTCGATGACAGAAAAATTAGCAAGTGCACATTGCGCTTACGATTGATACTTTGATCTGCCGAATGCATTAGCGAACGCACAAACGACACATTTTGCTCTATGCATTGCACATTTATGCTCATTCGCATTAGACAGGTGCTACTTAAGCAGAAGGCGCGGGAACGACCGCTTCTTCGGACGATTTATCTCCCTTTCCATGCCATTTCATTCCTTTTCCTTGACGGTCTCCTCCGTGGTTCCACGGGAAGACTTCATTCAGCGCCTCTTTAACCGACGGGTCTTGCTGGCTCTCAATGAGATCCTTGATTTGCTTCCATTGCTGCCATTTGTTATCGCCCGTTGCGCTGGCCTTGATCGCCTGGATTTGATCATAAACTTCCTTTGCAGTTCCAGTCAGAGCTGCCGCCTGCAAACCATTAATTTGAGTGAGCAGAATATGCAGTTACTGATGAAAACGGTTAAAGTATGTCACATGTAACTTCTGAATATTACTCGTGATATCCGAATTCACGCTTGAATGTACAACATGGTAGAGAGGAAGCTGGAAAGAGTATATTGGACGAATGTAAGCTTTCTAATTCGACAAGGAAAGTTATTCTTTTACACAAATAGACGCACTATTGTTTTTGTAACTATTCAGCGAAACTATTGTCCCAATTTTTTAACAATTCGCTTGGGCTTTGACTTTTCTTTGGTATGTGTGTCAAAATTGGATGGCGACCTCAGAGAATCTGCAACCAACCTTTGCTTCATAGTATGCTTTGAATACTGCCCCCGTGTCGGCGAACTGCTGGCTGCAGTTGGCGTTAACGGCAGCATCGTAGGAAGCCCATATAGCCGCGATCTTTGCTTGACTATCCGCGTCCAGTTTGGCAGTCATCTCGGCCGAGGGAGCCTCGCATTTGGGCTCATGGAAACCGTGGTGACCATGAGCGAAAGCAGAGGCGAAAATCATAGCAAGAATGGCGAAATTCGACAGGGCCATTGCTATCCTTTCTAAGCACGAGGAGGGTACAAAAATAAACTGTTGTGAATACTGAATCGGGGTGGAGCAGGACACGACAGTGTTGCTTCTACCCAGACCGATCGCTTTTTTGTATTCGGATGCCACCGGATACGTCGTTCAGCACGATCGGCGATGCGTGCTTTCCTGCACAATCATCACTGCCGTGTGTCATACTGCTCGCATGAATTGTTGTTTTTACTGTGGCATACCGGAGAACCGCTGGACATCAAAGATTAACCAGCAGTATGTCAGGATGGGATATTTTGTGGACGCTCGTTGATAAGACTCTAATAAGTATTGTGCGGGGGTTAGGGTGGGCAGGTCGGCCCTTGGTTATGAATGACTCGTTATTCGTGCTGAATCATGCAGCTTTCGACGCAGTAGGCATTTGAGGTACCAAAGCGGTCAAACATCGTCAACATTATTCTGCGATCCACAGCCGCTATTAACGCTGATGTCTATTGTGACGTTAAATGCAGATTATTGCCCTCTTCGCGGGCAATTTTCAAAAACATGTTTATTGTTCGCGTCTGGATGCGATTTGAGTTCGACGAACGGTCGCGGCATCGAAAATAGTTTCGTCCAGTGAATCACTGAAGGCTGTCAGTTGCGGATGGGAGCGATAACCGCAGCAACGATGAATAAAAGATATCTTGCTAACAGGCGAACTATCTCGTGAAAACCCAGAAATGACCTGAGGGAATGGCATACCGATGAATTAGTATATAGGAGACACATTGTAGAGCTTTCCGCACCGTAAACTCTGTTCATTTACTGACGTATAAAGGTTCATCGTTGAAAAAGAGCCATGCTGGCTTTTTAGTCCCCGAGCATGAACCGCGATGTTGCTTCGGCCATGTAAATTAGGTGCACTATTCTAACATACAGTCATCATTTTCAATCACGCGACAAAATAAAAATTATTGAATAATATGCAATTTTGAACACGGCGAAAATTGAACAGTCGAGCATCGGATGATGAACTGCATTAAAAGGTCGCCAAGTTTGATTGTGAACATTTTTGGGAAAATACTCACCCTCCGAGCTGGCCGGCCAAGCCCCTCTATCAAAACCATGCAAATACCTGCTACAAAAACGCTATACAGAATGTTACGGCATTTTTTTCGTCTTTTGTTATACGTAAGAACAATTATTGCAATATTTTGCAACAAGTGAACAATCACGAACAGCTGAACAGAACAATAACTGAACAACTGCGCAAAAAGTCTCAGTACTATTCACTTGAGAAAACCGCTATTGAATAGAAAAACATTGTATTGCTTCCGAGCCGACGTGAACTGCAAATGACCACAAAGCGAAAACGGTAAAGTGCCATGAGTGTACCAATGGAATAAAGAAAAGCGCTTGATTTCGTCATCAGTATCGACAAATGTAAATTTCTTGCGCCGATTCGTATGAAAGCGCAAATTCTTCTCAAATCCATTCAGTCTGACACAAACACTTTTCTGTCAAAGTGTTTTCGACATGGGATCATGTCAATGGATATTCGCGCTCATTTTAGCCATATTGGGCCATCATTCGCTGGCTGAAGTAGATCGTTACCACCGCCTGCCCAAAACTGTCTTACCCACGTTATACAATTTATCAATTTCACTTGAGTATCCGAAAAGAGATCAAAGAATGAACAAGGGACGGGTGGTCATCGATGCTAATGTGACTGATGAAACAGAAATAATCGCTCTTCATAAACATTCAACAATTCAAATAGAAAACACGGAGGTGCTTTCACATGGTGTTCCTTTAGAAATTACTAGCAAAACAATCGATGAAACAAGGGAGTTATTTGAATTAACACTTCGCAGCAAACTCGAGCCCGGCCCGATACAGATAGTGATCGACTATCAGTGGCAACTGGGTAAGTCAAGGAAGAAGTGATATTTGATGCGAATAATTTATGAGGTCTAAATAAAGTTTAAATAAACTCCAATTTGCTAGTTAAAATTATATTCTAAACTGTTTCACTATGTTTCCGTACGAAATTCGATTTGAAATTTATTTATCAGTAACTAATGCATACTATTCAGGGCGCCAGTCGTGTGACTTTCCTTCCGGTGGCTATGAAAACGACGACTACTATTTGATAACTCAAATGCAACCGTATGGCGCCCGACAGCTACTTCCTTGCTTTGACGAGCCAGAATTTAAAGCAAAATTTGCAGTTTCGGTCAATCTCATTAATTTTACAAAGGTAAATTATATTATGTCTTAAAACCGTATTTTACCGCAGTCTTCACGAGCATTAGAATGGTCTGAAATTCCCCAGCATCTTGCTCACAAAAATAAATGTACCCCTACAATAACTTGATTGTTTTTAGGATCAAATCGTTCTAGCAAATATGCCAATGAAATATACAGATTCGACTACTTGGACTTTTGAGTTATCACCATTATTCTCGACATATCTGCTTGCGTTAGCGATACCTAAATCGGTACATGAAGCGAGCAAGGCGCAAGCTAAAGTAGGCAACTACAATGTAACCGTATGGAATTACAATCAGACATCTTGGAGTGCGCAAGAATTGGCAAGTATTGTAGCAAAGGCATTTCAATCCATGGAGAAAAGAACTGGAATAGCTTATCCCGTAACAAAAGTGGATTACGCTTTTCAGGGCGTTGGATTTGCGATGGAAAACTGGGGCTTAATCACAGGCATTATTGACGATGTACGAAACTTTTGATTCTCTTATAAATTCATTTTTTTCAACGATTTTGATTTTAAATAATTTTGCAAAGCTGACATTTCTGTAGCTAAAAATTTGACGGTTTCGCTAAAAAAAATTCACACAGAAAGACTGATAATTTTATTGCTGTTCTCGTTATGCGAGCCCGTTTGACTAAAGGACTTGTTTAGTGGGTTGCATTTTAACTTTTGCAAAAAGCGACACAACCCTCCTGCATTACTTCGCTTTAAAAGATGGTCCAATGCATATGGCGTTGGGGAGAAACACTATATGTTCAACTTTTTACGGTCATACTGTTCAGAGAGAAATTAATATTACTTTAGAGCCTCTTCATAAAAGAGAAGAAGTCGAGTCGTATTTTCTGTAACGTCGTTAATGCCACAGTATGCATTTAATTTCCCAGTGGTTTCAATTAAATTACAAAACTGAAATTTCGCAAAGTATTTGTGACTTCCACGCGCATTCATGCATTGATACCATTGCTACTTCAAACTGGACAATTTTCATAAAAGCAATCTCAATAGGGTACAATTTGATTTGAAACATATCCATTACAAAGTAGAAATGGTAAATGAGCAAATTAACGTTTCTTTCCCATTAGGTAACGGCAGTACATGAAGCCGTTCATGGTTGGTTCGGAAATTTGGTCACTTGCGCTTGGTGGGACGATGTCTGGTTAAACGAAGGAATGACAACATATTACACTGACCTGACCCTGCTCGACATTCAAGCTTGGACGAGACAAAATGTTCGCGACGATATTAACGCCCGGAGGTACAAGTGGCTTAAGGAAAACTGGATGTTCGCACTCCATGATGAGACTTTTGTCGAAGACGAATGGGCGACCAACGTTTACGCCAGAGGTCCCGCAGTCCTTCAAATGTTCCACAAAGCAATGGACGAAAAATTTGAGACGCGTCTATTTGATTACCTAAAAAGCAACCTGTATAAGAATGTTAACTCGACTACGTTTATTAATGCATTAACGAAAAATAATGAATCAGTTGAGCGAGAAATGTTCAATTCGTTCATTTTTCAAAACGACGCTCCGCTAATTTCGATAATTTATGATAACGATACAAAAGCGTTCATTATAAGTCAAAAACCGATTCACAGTTCGAGGAACACAAAATGGACAATACCCATTTGGTATCAGCGGACCGAGACGGAAACGAACAGCGAGGAAATGCGATGGCTGCGTGCCGCTGATGAGAAATTAACGATACCTATGATAGAAGATCCGGAAAATTACAGATTTGACCAAGAATGCATTGGATTCGCCGAATATATCATCGAAATAGGGCAAGACATTGCTCTACATTGCTCATCTGCGGCTGAATGGTCAGAGATAGATTTTGAAATGTAGACAGAATCGGCTGAAATAAATTAATAATTACAGTGATTCAATAGTGTTTATGCTTGAAAAATTATACATATTATTTCACATATTATGCGCAACACGGGTTTCTATGTTAATATGTAAAAAAGAGCAAGAGATACTAATAAATCAATATGCATAAAAGTATAAATAATGTAGGACTGAAAAAGGCAATTGTATACTCAAAGAACATAGTTTATTCTGGAGCTGGAAACGCAGTTTTATAATAAGTTTAAATTAATTTATGAGGCACTGAGCAAACTACAGAAGCTTGAACAGCTTCGAAAGTTAATATTTTAAAAGCAAATTTGCTTTGCTAGCGCTGTCTCACATTAAGAGATCGTACTTACCGGGTTTTTCCGAGTATAAGCCCCGGGGCTTGTAATAAGAATTGGCACTTTTCGCGTCTCTACTTTGTCCCCAAATATAAGCCCCGGGCTTCTATTTGGAAAGTTCAATTAAATAACGCTTTTTGGAGTGCCAATCATACTTGCATTTTGCGTCGTTTTTTCATCTTTTCAGTAAATCTAACACGCAAATAATGGAAGATCTATATGATTTTTGCAAATCCTATTAGACAATACGGTATTTACATGTAAAATACATTTAAAATAACTGCATTTCATGCATTCATGGTGATCATTTTTCGGCTCCAAATATAAGCCCGGGGCTTCTATTTGGAAAGTCAAACCGAATAGAACCACAGTGGGGCTTGTATATGGGGGAGCTTCTAATCGGAAAAACCCGGTAACAGTCTTGCTCTTTGATTCAAATCATGAATTTCACAATGAAATCTGACAATTTATGAGCGCATTGGTAAACTGTTCACGCTCCTTAAAACTACCCGAAAAGCCAACGTATTGACGGCGATCACCGAATAACCTGCGACTCACTCTAAACGCAGCGCTGCGAGTCTCTTTCGTATGGCGCAGATCAACACCAGCAAATCGCATTTTGAGCTTGCTTATGTTGCTTATGTGTGTTTGCTTAATAGGATAAGGGGTTGGGAGAGCGCTGTCGTACGAGATGAGCAGCGCTGAATTAAACGATTCCCATTGACCTCCACTTTGCATGCGTCGGTTAGTATTGTGTTTATTACTGTATTATGATTGAGCAATACGAAAGGCTCCTTTTAGATTGAAACTACGTCGCATTCGGTCCCCTAATTAATCCTTTTTGTTTCATATCTGATATTCACGCCGAAAAGATCAGAAAAAAATTTGCGCAGGCTGCACAGATATTCCTTGAAAGGTTCAGATATTATATTCGGATAATACTGAACGCGTGTGCGCTAGAGCTTTTAATCGGCAAATAGGATTGTTATCGTACTAGCTTTGCTGGTTCAATAGAAATAGTGGGTCTGATAGTCAATTGCGAATATCGTTGCCGTTGTTGTGAAAGTACGTTAGGACACTCGGATTGATCCCATCTAGGAAACGGTAAATCATCATGGTATATTTTCGCACAAACAGCAAAGAAAACAGCATTGTTAGATCAATATACTTCGGTACTGCAGAATGTACACGCAGAGCACGTTGACCCGTACACAGGAACCGCGCACGGCAATTCAATCGTACCATAGGCGATAGCATTTTCTAACAGATGCAGCAGTAGACTTTATACGACTCAGTATAGAATTGCAGAGAGCAAATTCAAATGAAATCAAAGCAGCTTCGAAAGTCGGCTCGCCCAGAAATAGCGTCCTTAAACTTTCTACAGACTTTGGTCGAGCACGGCCCTTTTAGGCCGTTGATGAGCGAAAATCGACAGCGGCGAGGCTGTAGTCAAAATTTTATACAAAGTAAAGAGTACCGTATCTTCGATCTTCGGATTAAGCTCTATCAGCGGATTATATGCTATTTATTTCTGTTTATCAAGAATTTACTGTAGATTATGCGTTCGAATAAACCATATTTCATTATCCCGTATTCGCCTGTCGTAGTCGAACCAATTTTCTGCGAAATCCTTTGACAATTTTGACCATAGGTTATCCGGCATATAGGCCAGCGGTATATTGACTTAATTACGGGCGTTTTACAGCATTCTAAAGGCCAGCGCATACTTGCAACATTAGATTTGAAAACGTACGTTTTCCCATGACTAAGCAAAAAGCACGTTTCGACGTTTGATGAAGTATGCGCAGGCCAAAAAACTAATGTAGATGCAGAATAACTAGTTTATTATTCTGTAACGAGCCGCCGACACGAGAAAGAAAGCGTAGTTTTAATGGCTAGCAAAGTCGCTAAACTTGGTCATCTATACTTTTCAGTCGCACATCCGATCATGGTACCAGCCAGAAACGGTTCTTTCATATACACAAACAAGTAAGACAACAAAAAAACAAACAACAAACACATACTGCAGCAGCGCAGATCTGTAATTATCATCATTTCCCAATGCAAAAATAGTCGCGTCGGCAATAAAAGTTCGACTGTTCAAAAGTTGCGTAAGGCTTTCGCATAGCATTCGCTGCCACTCGACACCGACGGTCAGAAACTCGAAAATGGTCAGTTCGTAACAGAAACGTTTTGTAACGCAGAGTTGAAAGAATTAATGATGCATTTTTTGAAACATTTTTCGTCTCACAAACTCCGCCAGTGATTCTAAAACTTTTCAAGTACAGGAACTTTAAACTCGTAGGTTAAAATTAAACCGACGGCGCAATCGACTGATACCATGTGGCGTTGAAGAGTGGAGGACAGAGATGTAAAGGCGTTACGCAACTAAGAACGGTCCAAAAACAGCGAACACGTTGTGAAGAGACACAATGTATAACACCGTGACCGGAACTGCCCATCCACCTACCCTAATCCTGTCCTTGATGAGCATCAACGTGCATTAAATGATTTTTACTCCCCCAATGATGTAACATGAGAACGCAAAATTTGCGAACACAATGGAGGTGGAAAATCATTTACTGCACATGGCGCTCGTCAAGCGAAGAATTACAGTAGGCAGGGGTGTATGTTCCGAGCACCGCATAACACGGCGGAGGAACGTGTTTTGCAGAGGCTGAATAGGGTAGGAAACGGCGACAGTCTGTGTGCGCCACCCGAATGTGAAAGCTGACAAAGTCGACCAAGCGGTTGGGACCTAGACGCTTCTCTCACAGCGCAGTCGTCGTTGATTCTTCCACGTCTGTTGACTCAGCGTCGTCCGTTGGCGTACTGGTACTTTCCTGTAGAGAAACACTCAGGTTAGACTTTCCTGTAGAGAAATACACATGTAAGATTTGAATTTAAACGAGCAATACCCACGTTAGACTTGTACGTAAAAGAGCAAAACCTATGAAAACTCCCATGTAATTCCCATGTAAAACTCTTCTTGCAGAGCAACACCCATGTAAGGTTTGAATATACAAGAGAAATATCCATGTAAAACTCGATTTCAGCCGCCTTTGTTATCCCTCGTGGGTAAGAGATGACATCAGCGCGCTTTTATGCTTCAGCATGCACGGGCCGATTCCATAAAACTATTTTACATTAGTTTTACGAATTTGGCCGCTAGAATGCCATTATTCTGGTCAAAATGTGCCAGTACCTCATTAACTGGTATTAATAAATTTCACTGTACATAAATTCCTAACAATTTACGAAGCAGTAAGTACTACGGACAAGCGCCTAACACCAGTAGGGCAATTTACCTTCCCCGTGAGACCTTGAGAGACCGAGACCGTAATCGCCAATGCAAAACATAGGAGCGGTTAAGCAACGAGTGGCTGCGCACGTCGTCGATTTTCTATATTTTGCATGGAATGGTAAATTTGCCCTACTGGTGTTAGTCACTTTTGTATTACGGGGTGAAAGAAGAGAGAGAAAAAGGAAAAGGAGTAGAACTAACGTCGGTGCAAGAATCGCTGCTGGTGGTGGGAAACTCGCCGAGATCAACTTCGCCGGGACAGCGGTTATCGAGGGGTCGCCCATGGCCGCCAGCGCCGGGCGGTAAGGTATTCGGGCGGCGGGAAGGGTCGGACTTCGAGGTACATGCATTCCGATGGTCAGTCGACAACGTCCCCCTTTCCTCGAACGAACCACCGCCACTGCATATGGGCTCGTTCTCCTCTCGCAAAATGTCTTCTCCCATCGGAGAGACCGACTTTTCCTGCCGCGGAGTTGCTGCCGACAGCAGCGGACATCTGAAATCAGCTCTTCATTGCTCTATAGTCATATTTTCCCTGATCATTAATGAAAAATCTTGAATAGAATGAGGCAAACTGCTTCGAAAGTCGATAGCGCTTCTTTTATTATCAATTTGCGCACGTAATAACCAAGATACGACTATCATTCTTGATGAAAAATAATGTTCAAGCACCGAAAGCGAGCTCATCTTCGCCAACTACGGCGCCTGGCGGGATTTCGCACTGCTGATCGAAAACGTTGACAACAGACATCTTTTCTAGTCATATCGCTTACAACGGTTATTAACTTAAGCGGTCAAGTTTGGCCAGTACCGAATTTTCGGTCCCTATATTTCGCGTTACCGTTCAAAAAATGACGTTTGCATACTGTAAGGGTAGAAATATCGGGTGGTACTTAATTTGGGTGACGGGCCCAGTTGGACCAATATGGTAGTTGGCCGGACCACCAAATTCACTCAAATTCAATCCCACCCAATATTTTTTCGCTTCACAGTACGTAACTTGGGTAATTATTCGGTTTGACTCAGTTATATTATAAGAGTAAACATATTGGATAGGATTTAACTTAGGTGGTCGACCGGATCACCCAATTTACCCAAATTTAATACCACCCAAAAATTTCTCGCTTTACAGTATTTCGAAGGCCACAAGTAAGATATAAATCTTACTGATATCTGCTGGGAGGATGAGATGAGAGGGAGTCGACGCGCTGACGAAAGAAGAAACGCTCGTAGCGACCATCTCGGCGCCGCTCGTCGTCGCAATCCCATTTGGTCGACTCTTCGCTGCCTTCGCTGGAGGCGAGTGGACAGACGACCGCAGGCGAGTCTTTGTTCGATTCTTTTTCACTGCTGCAATTACAACTGGATAAAAAAGTCGCTTCAATAGTTTATACTGATGTTTGCTGAGGAGGGAAGCGAAAGTATCACTATTCCTCAGGAATTGTTGATTACGTTCAAAATGAGTGGTCTCGCTCTTCGCAAGTATAAAATGTTCCATAGTTGCATGCCTGTCAAAACGACTAGAGGCGGATCTTATTTTACGAGTAACGCCGAAGAAGGCAAACTCGAAATCCGAGGCAGAGACGGGTACAAAAATATCGACGACTTTCGCCCATCAAGGAAACTGTTCCAATCAAATCGTACGAAGAGGAGCCGGAAAAAGTCCCGTGCCCATTACAATCTTAGCGAAAATTGTCCAACCTGGAAGAGTCAAGCCGGCGCTGGCGCTGAGCGACGCGTTCGCCGCGTTCGTCGTCGAAGGTCTTCTGCTCAAACAACGTCTTGTTAATGAACGCATCCGAGGTCCGCATCATCTCCTCGTCCGAGGGGTCGATACATCTCGTGACGATGTGCACCTATAATCGACTTTTCTGATTCAGTTACGAGTCGGCTTAAGCAACACTTGGTGTTGGTCCCGTAGCGATAAAGGTTAATACTGTGAACGCCGCAGCGAACGTGCTCGGTTTATTTTTCCACACTAAGCGTGGTGCGATGTTTCCTGCAGCACTCTGTTAATGACTATAAAATTTTGACAATAAAGTCGCACTTAACGCGATAATATAGCATATCCTTTCAGCGCGATTTAAACTAAAGTATGCTCTAAGAAACCGGGTTAAAATAATATAAATCGTCAAAGTTACACAAAATGATACAGTCTATCTACAGTGACACAAACTGTTATAAACCACCAACCTTGAACGAAGTGTCGAGATTCTTGTTCTTGCAGGCACGGTCTATCTCCAGGACGCTGAAGGTAGAGACGTGTTCGTCGGGGAGGCGTTCGACGCAGACGGGGCCGCCGTTCGCTGGCCTACCGACGGGCGCCTTCGGCAGCAGCGAGGCCGATAACGGCTGCGTTTCGCTCTGTCTCCGCTCGTTGTAAGTGTCCCGAAGCAGTCCAGCGTTGTGCGCCGTCAATAACTGCTGCTGGATTCGATGACGTGGACTGTAACAAATACTTCTGTTCTCATGTGAAGCTGCTATGATTACGTTAATATTTCTTTGTCAGCGACAATGATTTTAATTGATGGCGTCGCTACGAAATAGATCGTCCACGAACCGATAAAGATGCTATTGCAAACTGAAAATTTTGTCGCGAAGACGGACTGAAAGCGGTACTGTTCTTACCATTACTACATTGAAACAATTTTTGAAATTATATGCGTAAAGCGATACAACCAAAAGCAGTCGCTTCCATCTCAATTTTAAGTGTCATATCGCGGTCATTCTTAACAGAACCTTATCCCACAATAATAAATGCGCAATTCTTTGTCAAACTACAGTGTATTACAGCGTTTCCTTCGACAAAATTTTGACATCCTGAAAAGTCCGAAGAATGAAGCGTATAACTTACGCCGGGTTGTGGCCGTAGATGAGGGTGGGATCGGGACAGTGATGCGCCAATCCGGGGGGAGTCAAGGCAGGCGTGAGCGAAGCGACGTCGACTTCGGCCATTTTGGCATCTTTGGAGGTTCTAGGGGTGGAGACGACGGAAATGGCCCTTCGAGGGGCCTGCTTGTCGCCATTCGTCTTGAAGGACGGCTGCGTGCTGCTGTCGTCGACGCTGCCTAACTTCATGCCGTTGCTGCTGCGGCCGTTTCGCGCTCTATTGCGCGCCTCTTTCGACCCTATTGCCGGCGTCGAAGCAGCTGAACCGCCCTGAGGTAGAGACGCAGCTGAAAATGAGACTTTATTCAACAGTTATTCATCCGTCACAAGTACTGCTGGGTCTTTAAAAAATTGAGCACTTCGGTAACTTTAATAATTACGGAAAAATGTATCGAGTGCTTTTGCCACTATGTAAAAGAATGTCTGAAGTTCTTAAATAACTTTTCCAATCGGGATTTGCCGCCGAACGCAGTAATTGTTGCAAATACTTTGTTCGAATGTAAATGGAAATTGCAAAACATGTTCGAAAAAGTCTCGCTTAAGCGCACAAAACTGAGAAATTTGAAGACACAGCTCTTTCATTCGCTGTCCGCCGAAAAGGTATTATAAAATGGACAAAATTGAAGGAAGGGGCAAACAAACACGAACCGGTGGTGGTAGTGGTGGTGCAAGCGTAGGGATGCACTTCGTCCCCATGCTGGAACACATGGCCGCAGAAACCGTGACAGCAGAACATCGTATTGAACCAAATATGACCGATTTTGCCCCGGTCTTTCGTTGTCTGAAATACCAAATATTAGAGGTTGCAAGAATTAAATATAGCTCATTTTCAGGAATAATAGGTTATGATTAATAACAAAAACAGCACTGAGGCTAAGGATAGGAGCCAGAAACCGCAATCACACTAATATATCTCTACAAAAGGCGGTTTACCACCGCTATAAAATTACTCATTGCAGATAACAGAGGGAGAAAAGGAAGGGTGACATTTGGCAACGGCGGATTTCAACCGTCGACGTATTTCACCGTTATAAACGATTTCCTCTATATTCCCATCAGCAATCAGACAATGGGCGATCGACGAATCACCGCTATCTATCACAACCATCTTCAATTTTAAGCTAACGTACAAACGAAAAAGTACTCACCACTCCTAGCAGGGTAGTTTTTTGATAGAGGTCGAGGCGAACATCGCCTTCGAGGAATACAGGACTTGACTCAGGAACTGTCCAGCCATAGCACCGTCTGAAGTATTAAATATACATTGATAAATATTTTTAATAAATGAAATATTGATGCTATTTTATGCTTGTATAACAAACAATGTCAGATCGAAAGAATAATTTGACTTATTCGTTGCGAGACCAAAACGCTACTCTATTGTTAACGCCAAAGAAATTCGACGATAAAAAGATACAAAAGAGACTCTTAAAATAACGCCGCGTAAGAAAATGTTAACGAGATCAAACCTTGAAATGCAGTTGGCAGTGGGTGAATTGTCGGAGGGGCGATTGGGATCATAGTGGTCGGGACCACAGGAGAGGGGGTGAGCACGCCTCAGCTGATCTTCATGTTCCGACTCTTCCACGCTGAGCCATATCGGATTCCCCTTCATCACCGTCACGTCTCCACTGGCCACGCGCAGCCATAGACCACCCCGGGTTGTCATACCTAAATTGACCAAATGTGTCACGTCAAATTCACGTCATTACACTCACTGTCACCTCAATTCGCTACTCTTGCACATCATTTCGTCACCCTTGCACTCCATTTCGTCCCTCTTGCATACAATTACAACGCTACTTTGACGAAGTTGGATGCAAGGTTGACGAAATGATATGCAAGAGTGGCGTATTGAAGTGACAGGGAGTGTATGTTGCTGTATCATAAACCATTTTCGCGTTACANTTTGACGAAGTTGGATGCAAGGTTGACGAAATGATATGCAAGAGTGGCGTATTGAAGTGACAGGGAGTGTATGTTGCTGTATCATAAACCATTTTCGCGTTACAGTAGAGACGTTTCTCAAATCAAATACGAGATTTTTCATTTGACTTGGAAAATGCTCTTTGGTTTGAATTCGATTGCAAAAAAAACTTACTGCTCATTTTCGGCGGTCGTTCGACGTACACGCCGACCAGTTGAATGCGCAGCGGGAAATAGTTTAGGTGATTGCGGCGGAGGTGGGCAAAGTAGTACACGTAGCGACGTTGAGAGGGTATCGTCACGCCCTGCAAAGACATCCATTGTTCTTCTATTATGCGAAACAAGACATTCTTTCCAGTTCACAAATGGCAATGACGCAAAAAGTTGTGAAATGATTATCACAGTATATTCAAAAATTTGTTGATCAGAACAAGAATCTTAGATTGAATAAGGTTAACTGTTCCGAAAGTCAACTGCAATCGATACTGACCAAAAAGTTATGACTAAACGTCGATTTAAAAAGTGACACTTGCCTTGTTGTTAAGCGTTCGAACGCAACTGTAGTAATCCATGTTCTGTCTGGGCGTAGGGTAAAAACTGATGTACGTCAAATATGCGCAAATCATAACGCCGGTTCGGCCCTGAAATTTTCTCATTATCAATGAAAATGTAATCAAATTATCATTAAATTAAAAGTTGAATAAAAAGGAATCTGAATGGAATTAGATGACTTAAGTTTCCTTTATTTAGGCGCTTTCCATGAAGAAAATTTTTTTATTAAAAGAAACTTTAGTTGAATTCGCTGATAAAAATAAAATGCTCTTCCTGACATTCACCAACAATCCTCATACAACAAATGTCTCGTGAATAAGGGCCGCTACTTAGTTAATTCCTATAGCTGTTAAAAACTCCGTTATGCCTTTGGGACTGTGCACAAAAATTCCAAAAAACTACCAAGTACTAAAATTTAAATTGTTGCATCTTGCGATTGCGAAAATATCAATAATTGAGCTGTGCAAGGCGCGAAACTGAGCACAAGTTTATTGATCAAAGAAAAGAGAACAGGCTGCCATACCTTTCCCGCTTTGCAGTGTACGGCGACGACATTTCTCGGATCGAGACTAAGCCATTCATGCACCTGAAAAAGAGCGATTTGAAAGAGCGAAAAGGAACAAGAAACGGAAACATAATTATTGCATCAAAACTTCAGTTAGGTCTAAGCCTACTGCGCGAAAACTCTCTACGTCAAACAGCACTATCTCAGCTGACGAATTTGAATGCAAACGTGACGAATTGTGATGAAAGAGCAAGAACGAAGCGACCAACCTTTCTACAGAATGGTGCCATTAACTCCAATCGGGGAGGGTGATGGTCAGTCATTTCAAAAGACTCCACTCGCCCGTGAAATCTTTTCACGTCGTAAACAAACTGTCCTCGACTGAAAATAACCAATCGTTTATATTGTCATATAATAAACTAAACACTTTTAAAAGTAACACTGCAACAATATGAAATAAATAAAAAGAGTGACACTACAACAAAATGCATGAAAAGAACAGTCTGCATCGCAATTTTGAATCATTTTCGAGCGTGCAGCGTTTTAAAAGAAATCACTTTCAACTAGAACTGAAAATGGATGTTATACCACATGCACAACAACCTTTTATTGCGTACCGTCGCCTTTACCTACAACATGCAACCGGGCACAACGAGAAAAACGAGAAAACTCACAGATTGAAGACTTTGTAGTGGCCAGGGTGGTAAGTGTCGAGAAATTGGACCGTATGTTCCATACTGTTTCTATATAGCGATTCCTTCGTATCCGAAGGGGAAGGATAGCCCATGGCGATGATCCGATCTGTTATGTCTGAAACCACCGGCTTGAATACTCGAAAGTAACATGCTGGATTAATCAGATTGAGGGGACTTAATGTAAAAAGTACAGATCTTATATTATAGTAAAATTCGTTAATACCGTCAATAATTATCGGTAAAAGCAAAATACCGGTGAAAGCAAAGTCGGTACAAAAGTATTCCATCATTTTACCAATTTATAAAGATAATATATTGAATGTAAAAAGCGCTAAAGAAGAGTAAAAAGCAAAAACTAACATGTAAGATCGAGATCGAATCCATCCTGCTGATATCGGCGGCGATTTTGGCTAACAATCCGCTTGACGGGTCGACAGAGAACCGACGAATACGACGACGAGCACATGGGAGGAGGCGTGGCGACCGATGACGTCGACGGCTCTTCTACCGCGTTCATCATCGAATACACCTCTCCCAATCAACTAGGACCATCAGACGTCCAACTGCAAAATCTGTTTCAAAATGTAAATTGCTAATGAATGCTATTTTCAATACACGCAGTATTCGTCATATTGTCGCAATTTCTGAGTCAGCTACACCGTTAGGGAGGACACCGAATATAAGCGATACCTTTATGTAGTATTCTTTCAATTTGGCATTTTTTGCTACTTAAAGCATAAAAATAGTATAATCTGAATTCTTTTTTGTTGCGTTCAATCATAATTGATCGAATAATCACAACCCTTCTAACCGTAATAACGTTGTTCCCAGAATGATATGTACAGCGTGTCATATCAGTTGATAGAACGTTGTTCCTTTTGTCGAGTTATTACCTACTCAGAAATTCTGACAATAGTCGGTTGAGGGCTATGACAGGATGATTCGCGCCGCGAGCATTTCAACGCGCACCCTACCTAACCGTATAATGTACACAACAAGACATAATCTAATACTATTTGCTTCGAAACTAAAGAATTTATGTGACACTGAAACTGAACAAAGAACTGACGCGACAGAGAATACAGAGAGTGACTAACGTTAAATATAGTACTATAAATATAATATAATCTTCATCATAATTCATCCCTTTTACATCTAATATCGACGATATAGAGTTCACTTTGAGTACAATAGTGACGAATTATGATGAAAGATCCTGCAAAAATCCAACTGCTAACAAATATTTTCCCTCAAAAGAATCTGAAAAGCTTAAACGCTTAAACGCAACTGATTATCGGTATTGTTTACCACAATACTTTGGCAGGCGACCAAATAGATCAGAACACGCAAGTTAGGCGTAACAACACAATGTTTACTCGAGATGACAATATATTACTGCTTTTAGCGATATTAGAGTGATTAGATCAAAAGGCGTTTCGCGATCATAAATAGCGCCTAACCTAGTGGGTTCGCACGCCTTTTCAAGCTGACACTCGATTCAGTCACACATTACAAAGGTAGCCAGAAATGGATAGTTAAAATATAAAAGAAACGTGCATCTCGAATGGCTTCGTCAAAGTCAGTTCGGTGTAGATTTTCAACCAATTAGAGAGCGCAAGAGTCGCGTCAAATTCCAAGCATTCATGATGGTGAGACATTCGTTTTAGAGAGTTCTAACTATTTTGTTAAGATTTTGATAGTCTACGCAAGCAAACCGACCCTAAGACACGCAATTGTGTCAGAACACAAGCGTTAAAAACGTTTTTCGATCAGTAACGCTAAATCGAGCCAAGCGCCGTATTTGGCAACGGTGAGCTGGCTTTTCGGTGCTTGAACACCGTTTTTCACCAACAATGATAATCGTTTTTACGTGCATAAATTGATAGAGAAAGAAGCGCTATCGACTTTCGAAGTAGTTTGCCTCAAAAAATTTAAGATTTTTCTGTTAATGATCAGAGAAGATTTGACTATAAAAAAAGCGCGTGCAATAAACCGCTCAAGATGGAACGAAAGTTGATCGAAACGTTTGCCGACGGCACGAGAACCCTTTTGCAACCGGTCGCATTTAATTCGATCACGCCATCATTTAGCTCAAACATTAGTCTTTAATTCGATCATTCAATCATAAAGTTCAACGAATCAATCATCTTTGCGTAAATGCATACGCGCACTCTGTCACGGACGAAAACCAATAAGTCAACTTCCACACAAGTTCATCAAGCGACGAGACAGGCATGGGGGGAGGGGGGAGCATTAGATAGGCACGACAATGTGCTCGCACAGCGACCGCCGTCAAACATCGGGTCGCCTCGCTGCAACGAACCACTATAGTCAATCATTCGACGTCACAGTCGTTGTTACATGCGAACGCGTCGGCACGCATAGAGTGCAGAAAGAGATCGACTGACCGATCCTACGCCTCGCCCGCACAAGCAGCCGCTTTCATAGTCTCACCATCTATTCACCCAGCTGCTTCTACTTGCAGAGAAACGTACACAGTCTTTAATCATAATTCGTCACGCTTGCCTTCAAATTCGTCAACAGTGCGCTCCCTTTCGTCATCTCTGCGTTCAATTAGAACGGTGGTTTGACGAAATGGAATGCGACAGCGACGAATTATGATGAAAGGCGGTGTATAATCAGGCCCAACAGCTAATTTTGATATGCCTCTTATCCTCGGCGCATTCTCGGACGACGACATCCGCCTCAGTAAAACACCCACATACCTCGCACTTCCCATCTATCTCTAAGATAACGATGGCAAAGAAGAAAGCAGCTGTCGTCTCGTTTCTCAACTTTTCAAATATCGAGTTTTTTGACCGACAGAGCAGCCCAACGAATTCAATTAATAAGCGAATAAACGCAGAAACACGACGTACCGCCGCCAGCTAGGCTTCCCTAACCTTCAACACGAAGCCAAAAATGCACGCAATCCAAGCGTTGCACTTTGATGGAACAAACGCACTCAAGTTCGAGCACGAGATGAATTTCACAATATGAAGCGAAGGCGAGGTGAGACTGAAATCAGATAGACCAGACAGAAATCTTCTTCCTTCCTCTTCAATTTGCCAACCCGCAAAACAGACAAACAAGCAAGTACGCCGCGAATCGAATGTGGAGCGTGAATTGACGACGATAATGAAACACTAATTCGAATCGCCAAAACAAGTCAACTCGCGAGCGTGTAGAGAGGCGACGCTTCTTTCTTGATCATCCCAACGGCAGCAAATAAACACAGCCAGAGACAAACAGAGAGTCGGATAAATAAGCGCGCATGCCTAGGCAAACTCTCTTCAAATTGCAACTGATGCATTCACTCTCAGCGCCCGTCGTTCATATGCGTCCGGCCAATCGAGCAAGGCACAGCGCAGCGCGACGGTAAATGCGCAGGCGATCAATAAGGGCACAGCCTCAGTCACGCAGGCGGCGGCGGCAACGGCGGCTGCAGCAGCCGAGTGCTGGTATTGACAGGCGTAATCGTCGTCGCAATGGCGCGCTACGCGCTCGCACGCCAACAACTCGTTCGTCACATGTTTTTCTTCCACCTTACACACTTGCAGCCGCCGTGCTCGCACTCGCGGTTTGGCTCCGTCGCTCGCCGCGCCCCTATAATGATTAACCCCCCACCCCCCTCGCGGTGGGCGATCTCCAGGCCGACCGCATGGTGGTTGCACTGTGTTACGTAGCAGCCGACAAACATCCGTGCCTTCACAAGAGAGAAAAAGTGCGGAAAAAGTAAACATCAACACGGTCAACTATATCGCCCTCGTATCGCCGCCGCACACTCGTCACCTTTCCATGCATTCGCTTATTTAAGTTATGTCCTTAAAACCCAAGCCCAAGCTTATGCCTAACGCTCTGCTTGGATCTTCAAAATAGCACTTGTTATTCGACATGTGACGAATAATACCGCCTTTTTAGGGCCATGCGATATCGATATTTTAATGATAAACAATTTGTTTTCATGACTCTTTGCTTTTCCTAAACGTACACCACGAACAAACCAATATAATTCTTAACTCATCGAATAACGCGTGCTATTTTGGAAATATAAGCACGGCCGAAGTTTAAGCTTACGCTTAAGTCAAGTCCGGGCTTGAAAGCGTAGTGAATCTGCTATATTTGAGGTAAGACAACTATCATCTAGGAAAGACAACATTCACATAGTTCGCTATTAACACCACACAAAGTCTGCCTCCCACCGCGATAGTTTCGAAAAACAGCTGAAGGTTCAGTTTCAAGAAATATCCGTATTTCCGGGCCTCTCGAGTGGTTTGCACGATATAATACTAGTAGCTACTCAAAAATCCTCTCCCTACCTAGCAGCGGACCGCAATGACGCGTCTCTCAACGCAATCTTCTCAAGAAATGAGCGATCGGTTAATGAACTGAAACGCCTCGATCATTCAATAATTTCACAGATCAACGATCAGATACAGAATAAATGTCGCCATTGCAGTTACCGCGATCGAATGAATAATCAAGCAGGTATCGGTCACGCTCTTGCAACAGTTAATTAAATGATTAAAACCGCGCTCAGCTGTCATACCGAACACTTTCTCTAATCAAACTACGTTCAACTCATTAAACTGGGACGCTCGCAACTCTGATCTGCATTATGTCCAGCTAGCAACGGATACTAAGACTATGGGAATGAGCAAGATCTAGCAGCGCCCATATAGCCAAGAACCTACGAGCACATAACAAAGTGAAACAATGTGATATTTAAAACAGAGAGCCCTGCAAATATCAAAATGTCAAATATTTTCATTAAATGTGAAACTTTACATTTTTTGTATTCGCACTCAAGGCCTAATCCGTCTTAGCAGAGATATAGATGTGAAACCTATGCAGAAATCCGAGCTCAGCTAAAGCATTCAAAAATCTGGCGAGTTTTCGATGGTTCGGCGTCTTTAGAATTCTCATAAATCCTATTAGCGTTGCTAATTTTACATTTATGTATTAAATCCAAAAATTCCAGCATTACACACAACATTTCTACTTTAGTTAAGGTTAAAATCAGCGCTTAAAGGAGAGCTCTGCTCACTGTGTAGCCTTGTGAAATGAGCCGTAGCTTGACGTATGTCAGGACTATTTCGCGATAAGTTAATTACACTATAAATTGATGTGATTTGCAGCTGAATTGTCATGTGGAGCTGGAAATAATTCACGGTACATTCCCCTCCGCAGCACTCAACGGCCGAAGATCTCTTAATAAAAAACTACCGGGTTTCTAATATGAAATTCTCCTCACCAACAAGTCTTCAGTCTAATTAACAATATCGCTTCAAATATACTGTCAAAAAAGGGGCTAAATCCCGGTATACCATTTTAACTTTAATAAGAACGCATTCCACTCCAAAAGGGACACTTTTCATATCGGCTTGACTTCAAAAATATCAAAAATAAGTGTTTCTCTGCAAGTTAAGCATGATGTCCCCTCTCCTTTTTGCTATCCTTGTACTATTATTATAAAAAATAATATCATAACAAACCCTTATGTTAAAGCCAGGGACCAGTAACAAAATTTGATATTTTTAGACAATAAGATTGTATTCATGGTTCAACTAACCGGTCACAAGCATAATAATACTGATGTATGCTGATTCAGAAATGAGAATCGAATAGGATGAAAGTAGTTTCGAGATCATCTCGACTTTTAGTAAAAATAGTCCTGCGTCGTCAGTTAAAGACAAGGAAGATGAAAGAGTGAACATTGATGCACCTTGAAAGTAGAAGTGGGACCTATCACAGCATGCATATAATCGCAATCTTATTGACTTAGGTATAAGTATAAACGCGACTTTACAGATCAAAGAGGAATCGAAATGCACCACCTGTCACCATAATTCGCATTCTTGCATTAAATTTCATTAGCTTTGCGTTCAACTAGAAAACTAGTTTGACAAAACTGAATGCAAGGATTACGAAACGGAGTGCAAGGATTACGAAATGAAATGCAAGAGTGGAGAAATATGATGAAAGGCGGGGTAAATTCTCATTCACACATACCATTTCGCCAATCTTGCATTCGATTTCATCAGTACTACATCAATTTCTTTATCTCTACATTCAAACAGGAGGCTATGTTGACGAAATGGAATTCAGGAGTAACAAAAATTGAATGTAAGAGCGATGAAATACGCTGAAAGTCGAAACACGAAAGCTACGCTAAAGAAAGAGGGTAGCAAATGCGGAGTGGCGACTGAGGCGGTGAGCGGAAGAGAGCGCTCAAGACGGACTACTCGACGACAAGGGGGACAAGCGGACGCAGTCGGTAGCAAAGTCGGCTCGCATTCGCGGTCGGCGGCATTCTCATGAAGCGCCGATCGATCGGTCGGCTGTCTGCTCCGACCGACCGCGCCGCTTGCGTCATCGTCGCGTCTATGACAGTCGCTCGCCGCCGTCGAGCCGATCAAATTCTCACTGTGCCTTCGATTTCGTGTCCGCTCGTCGCAATGCGATTACTTCTTCACCTCGTACAAGATGGTGCTATTTACAGAATGCAGCGAAGGAAAAGGAAGAAAAAATGCCCTGGAGTGGATGGCATGTAGTGCAAGAGTGTTAAAGTGAAAGCAGCTTTCAGCGGTCATTTATAGCACGGCGCAGTGCCGTGTTATGTTGTGTGCTGCTCATGCTAGTAGGCGAGGATAATAATAAAAGGCAAAAACACACAGCTGCACAATTATGTGCGCGGTGTCAACAGATGATTCGCCGGATAAAAAAGGCGCTTCAATAGTCCACACTGCTGTTCGATGAAGAATTGGACAAAAGCATCGCTGTTCCGCATGAATCCTTGACTTCGCTCCAAATGAGCACACTTAGTCGCACACCCACCAAAATGACTGAAGGCGGATCTCATGTCAAGAGTAACGCTAAATAAGGCGCAACTCGAGCCACGGAACTCGGACGATAATAATAAATTAACGCTGATTTAACTTTCGCCTTTTAAGGGAACTGTTACAATTTATGCGCGGGAAGGGGACCCGATAACAGCATGGGACCTTCTTTAGCTCGCAAACGGAAGGGTGAACAATATAAAGGAAGAATGGAGAAGGCGCGTGACAAAGTGAAGACGGAACTCGGAAAGAGAACGAGCGACCGCTCGGGACGAGGACAGAATACGAGTGATCACTCTTGAATACGGTCTCATAGGAATCAAATTCATACAAGTTTAGCCTAAAATATCGATTTTTTGATGCTGAATTCGAATTTCGTATCCTTTTTCGTTGGAAAAGCCCTAAGCGAGCGAAAAAGCAATTAAAACATAAATCGTAGATGCTCATGTTATTATAACTTGCAAAGTATGACGCTTTTTGACCTTCGCGCACAAAATGTTCAAGAATACATACACATTCGTCTCAAATCTGAAATTCTACATAATGATAGCATGAGCAACAAGAAAAAATTTCACTTTCTTTGCACATCTCGACAAAAAGAACAATTTCTGAGTCTACGTGGTTCGATGGCTATATTTCGGTCAATCTGTTTGATTTGATACCCCTCTAAAATGCCAAAAGTATACAGCAATGCAATCTCCATCAAGCGCAACATGAGTCGCATTGCTATACCGTTTACCTCCGCCTCAAGATCGTGTGAATAAAAATTTTTGACATAAATTCATACTAAACTACTAAAAACAAATACGTTTATTAATCTATTATTATTAAACATTATTTACTGTTAAATAAAGATTATTTATAATATGTATATATTTTCAGAAATAATAGTGTATTCGACCGCGAATCACTTTTTCAATCCAGGAAGCCGTAATGAGATCTAATCATGCGTAACAGTAGGGAATAGAAGACAAAAGAAATTGCATAGCGCGTGATTGGGACGTAAATAGTCAGGCGGTAGCTCACAAGAGGATTGCTTCCGAGATTAGCCCGTCTACATTCATCATTCGCTTACCTGACTAATATCCCAGTGTTCAGGTACAGCCTAGACTGACAGCTTGCAATGTGAATAGTAGAGGACTTTGGCAAAAAGTCAAATTTTCTCGCAACCAATCCAATGAAGCAATCCACTTCTGTGCAATATTGAGATTTGACGCAGCGTTGTTCCAACGAAGTTTGCACGAATTTGAATTTCAGAGAGTAGTCGTCATTACAGTGCAGCTCGTACGACGACGCAGTAGACCTAAACAATACCCATGTAATCGTAGAACAATGAGCATAAATGAAAATGACATCACAATTTCTCGTCTTAAGAAACATCAGATTTTGACATACTTCTTGCTATGTGACACAAAATTAAGCTGAATTCTACTCGTATCCTAATTACTCGTCTTATTGCTGTGGCTTAATTAAGCTCGCTTAACAAAGATCTGCGCACATCTCCCAAGGCGCTCGGGACAAACAGGTACGAGACCACTTTAGAGGTACAACCGCCAACACCCCGGACGGCCATGCGTGCCAAGCAGGCAGCCGACTAGGACATGCGTCTCCAAAAATAGCCCTCTCGCTCGCGTCGTATTCATCGAATCAACCGGTTGAACAGTGAAGACGCGCCTTCGCTTACGTCAGCACCATCGCCACACGCACTCAGAGCGAAGCGAGCGATAGTCGATGGAGAGTTGTAGGGGAACTGCGGTCACCTCTATCGTCGTAATTTATTAATCAGTAACAGAGAGTCGAAGGGAACACCGTTACATACTTAGCATCGGAAACTCAATTAAGCACGTACGCTGTGACGTTCGTACTGTTAACCGTTATCGCAACGGGACCAACAGTTCATTTTCTTGTTACTGATTAAGAAATTACGACGACAAGACATATAATGTCCAATCCATCTTATCATGAAAAATGCTACCTATCACCTTCTTGGTTATAAATGACGATCAAGCCTCCAAATGAAACACATACAGGACCATGATAAAAAAATTCGCGACGCGATCGAGGACTCGATCCACTGTCTGGCTCGAATTTCGCTATTCAAGTAAATACGCGGATGGGACAGAGAACGGTGCGGAAAGAGAATTTCCGGCGGGCTGCTATCGCAAGATGTTTTTCTGGAACGGAGAGGCATTTGGCAAAAGCTTTCGGCGAGTACGCCTACATCACTGGCGAATACGCCTACACCACTGACCAATATACCTCTCTCCATGCCAGCCATTGCATTCCAATAGTAAATCAATAATCTTATTTTTAGCACTAGCTAAATATTAACAACATACTGATTCAGTTTGCGCTAGGCCTATTGACTCATTCTGGAGTACTGCCAGCCAACCACCCACCCACCAGAGGGGTTCACAGTCGAGCTTCGGGGGACACTAATGTTCGCTATTCTCCTAATTAACTCCATTCATTTTATGGCGTTTCAAGTCATTCTATAACCGACGCATAGTACAACCATCGTTCGCTTTGCCCTTACAAAGAGCATACAACTCCTTTAAAATGTCAAGGAGACGTCCCTTTTCTCCTGCTTCTAGTAAGCTAACAACTTTTGCTAATTAAACAACGACACAAGCGCTACCGCTTGCTAAGACTAAAATGAGGAATTTGAAAAATGCCTAAATTCAGAGAACATCGCGTGTCGCTGCCAAATTAGTGAGGTTCTCATTCCTCATATCAACATTTTCACTCCCCAAATCGGCGGTTTCAGTCCCCAAATCGGCGGTTTCAGTCCCCAAATCGGCGGTTTCAGTCCCAGAATCGGCTGTTTCAGTGCCCGAATTCAAGCCAGCCGCCGACAAAATCGTCCGGCGGCGGCGGCGTCACCGACATGCGCCAGTCTCGACTGAACACGGCCGGCGCGCCACAAACCAGACGCAGCGGGCGGACTGCTCGCAGGACGTCTGTTCGAGGCTCGATTACCTATTTAGCGGCCATCAACGCGCTACTTCCCGCCGGCGTGCAAGCCGCCACGTGGTCGTTCAAGGTCTCATACGGCGTCTGCTGACGCAATCCGGCCCGGTCCGTATCGATCTACCGCTCGCACTTTCGTCCGCCGAAAGTGCGTCGCGCAAAAAAGGCTCATCCGCCTACATCACATTCAGAACCGACTTATCTCCTTCTGTCATCTTTCATTACAGAAGCGCCGCTCTCTTCTGCTCCTTGCTCCTTGCCGCTGTTGCAAAACTGTGTCAAAAGGCGACGTCTTCATTTCCGATTTAAGGTCGACTGGCTGGACAATGCGAGTATGGAAGGACACTTTGAAACGCAGCCTCAGCTCGACTGTCGCAAGCTCGAAAAGCTGATGCCACTAATTGACAAAGTTACAGCGCCAGTGACGAAGGCGCTCGCGTAATGTCAACTTTTCCGCATCAGCGGGCGCGCTAACGTAGCAGAAGAAATGACACACGAATCTGTACTCAAAAATAACAAACTTCGCCATCTGACATTCTCGGAATGCTAATTGTTGGCTTATGATTGATACTATACTGAATTTTCATGACTCTGTTGACTCAATGATCTAAGACCACGTCACGACTTTCCACTGCACTGACGGCATCGTCAAGTAGAGAGCAGAAATCAGCAAAGTGAATAGGGCTACACTCGCTATTAATCAATGAGGTGGGGGAAGAGAAAGCGTCGCGTCCAAAATTCCTCCCTATTCGTCGCGAAAGCCAAAAAATATCAAAATTTCAAATACCCCCACAACAACAGATTCTTAGTTTTGGCGCGCATAAATATTCAAACAAACCTGTACCTATGATTTTTGAAGAAATTTGCCTGATTCAATATCTATTCCCTTCCTACTGATTGAAAACCCACCAGTTTAAACTGACGCCAAAGATAGAGCGCTCGTTATTTTAAGAGCAGGTTGGCTAATTAGTTCAAATAATCAACGACCAATGTTCACCCTAACTCTCATCAAGGCTAACCGACTGAGACGCTTTACGCTGAAAATGGCCTTATATTTAGGGAGGAAAATTAACGTGTGGTAATTATAAACAAATACGAACGTCAGCGGATTTGCGCAGGGTCTATGAGCTGTTTTCATTCAAAGAGGCAACAAAGCATTTCGAACAAGAGCCAACGTACTCAACCCAAAATAGAATAGTGCACTGCACTGGGTACATTGAAAAGTAGCATGTTAATTAGATACCCTGCGATGCCCTCAAAAATATCTCATGAGCTGTTTATACAGTTTCTAATGATCGCCATTAGTTCAAAGGATAAATAGACTGGCCTAAATATATCCTGTCTACCTTAATAGAGACACTTTCCAATCAAAGAGGATACTTTTCTGAGAAACAAAGTCACAAGAGTGTTCCCAATTTGATTTTGCCCTTTTTGATTTGGAAAGTGTCCAACATTCATTTCCATCAAAATATGCTACTAATGAACGAAAAATGTGTTGATGACAGTGAAGGTCGTAGGATTCTCGCCTGATTACAAATGGCAAAAATTGTAACATTACAACCGCATTCTGCGCGGAACGCTAAAGTACACGTCAATTCACTAGAGATTTGCGCATTGCAACAACAAGAGCATCCTGCGACCTTCCTGACTGTCTTCGCATGTTCCGTTTGTTTACCGCTAATTCTGACGAAAACAAAGCAAAGTTCGGACTGAACGTCATATATATTTATATTTAGGCGGGGGTTTGTTGTTCAAGTATAGCGTATGCCGTTTAAGTATAGCGCGCTGTAAGGGACGGCAATGAGAAAATATAACAGACTGAAATACTTTACTTTAATGCGGAAGTTCCCAGAATCATCCGAATATCCGATGGGCTATTTCCATCGACAGTCGCGCGTGATGCGTGTCCAATCAAAGCGGCTTTCCACTCCTTTTTATACCGTCCCGCGCCTCTGTCGCCAACAGCGCTAAATAGCACCGTTAGCTAAATTTAGATGATGAAGTAATGAGAGTCAGGAGCGTTGCTTGGTACCCGTATGACACGATCGCGTTATGAAGCGCCGAGTGCTTCGATTGTAAGCAACCTGGACAGCACCTGTACAGACGGCCACACGGCAACGAGTCGCACCATTACCATATCCTTGTGCGCAACAATTCAATTTTAATTTAAAGTAAGCAGGCAACGCACATTTTTGGCATGGTTAATTACAGTATCTTAAGATATCTTTTGTGCAAAATATCATAAGATACTGTAAGTAACCATGCCAAAAATGTGCGTTGCCTGCTTACTTTAATTTAAAATTAAACTGTTGCGCACAAGGATACGGTAGTGGTGCGACTCTTTGCCGTGTGGCCGTCTGTACTACCCATCACGCAAATATTCTTTACTTGCGCACGAGGCGTAGTTATGACGATCGTGCTCTGTAACGGTTTGGAATGGGTGTTTTAAGAAGCCCGCCAAAATTAAATGCTCAACTTATCCTTACTTACACCGCCTTTCATCATAATTCGTCATCTCTGCGCTCACTAAGAATGTTAGCGTGACAACTTATGATGAAATGCGGTATAGTATCTACTACAAGTGCGCGTGAACACCAATGCCTTGGTTGGTGCAAGTTGAACAGCGCGGTTTTTAGGTTTGCGATTAGCGACTAAGGCAGACCCCCCGTCATCCGTAGGTGTGGGCATGTATTGTAATACTCTACAATGCTTTTAACTGCATATGAGAAGTTGAATGTCAACCAAATCATTGACAGAGGGCAGCGCGCTGCAAATGCAGCAAGTTGCAATGCGGCGCTTGCGGTGAACTATTGCGTAACAGCGCACAACTACCATTCCCGGACAAAATACAAAGATAGCGCCCTCTTTGCCGCCAAAACTACCACTTGACCCTGTAAACTACCTGCCAACGCGCGCTGACACAAACGACATCGTCAATTTTCATTTTCGCGCCATTCTCCGTAGGCAATAAAGGAGATATTGATTTAGATAGCAAACGAGATGGGAGCTTTTCACGAGAGCACACACGGACACAATAGAGAGCAGACAGAAAAACTGTCACGTGAGTGTCTGGCCGCGCTAATCTCTATTACGAGCCGAACATTGAGCCCGGCCGTAGAGGAGAAAGAGCGCATTGACTAAATTTAGTGGCCATCTAAGGGTGAGGCTGTACTGATAACCCTGCGCCTGGTCAATGGTGCAACGTACACGCTTTTTAATCGCCGACTGATAGCGGCGTACCGATGAACTGCTTCAATCAGCTGATTTCGTCAGCGCGCAGTCATACGCGGCACACAAAAGTGCAGTCCGACACATCAAAATGATAACTAAAAATACAGTAAAAATCGTTTATAGCAGCACTTGAGGGACCGGCTAAAGATACCGACGTAAGCGAAATATCGGTGTATGTAAACTTCATGGTACGGGAGAAAACGCACTGGGACTGGCCAATATTACCGGTGCAAGCGAAATATCGGCATTAGTGAAACCGGTAAAAACGAATTATACTGTACCCTATGGCTTCCTGAGACTTTAATCTCTGCAAGTACCGTTCTACTCGAGAGTGGTAGAAGGGAAAAAACACTTTCCAAAATGTTCGCATCTTTTCTAACTATTGCTATAAGCTACTTTTTCGTCTTCGATATAGAGTTGTAAATCTTATGAACGACTAGGAACTGCTTATAATTTCGCTTTGGAACCTCGATCACCCGTAGCTGCTGGAATATGTACGGTACATTGTACTCAGGCGCACATGACAAATTGGGTGCAAATCATGTACGTGTGCGCTTTAATTATCCAAGCGTTAAGCAGTGTTGTCGTACGTAGCTAACGACTATCTGCCGTAGAATATTTAGATCTCTGGTTGTGATCCCCTTTCATGCGTATGACGGTCGCTTGAATAGATGGATTACTTTTAATTTTGAACTTTTCAGTGAACACTTGAATGGACGAATAGGGCAGGGAGGGCATTAATCCGCCATACTGAGGTCTCTTTACTTCCCTCTGCGTCTGCGTATTAGCAGTGAAAACTATATTGCTGAATATTTTCCTATAGATACACTACGGTAACGCCGCAAATTTAACGAATTTTCAAGTAGAATCCTACTAAATCACAAGCTCATATTGGCTCTCTTTGTAACTTTCGGATGCTCTGCAACAAAATTTTGCAATCTAAAATAATGTAATAGCGTTCCTTTAGCAAATTTTGATCAATTGTCGTAATTACTTAGTCAGGAACAAAAACGAAGTTTGGTCTCACAGCGATAAAGGTACAAAATGTGAACGTTGCAGTGAATGTGCTCAATTTAGTTTTCGATACTAAGCGTGCCACTTCGGCTCTCATATACTGATCAAGAAATTACGCCCACCACCTCATTCTTTAATGTTTCGACTGCTTTCGCCTGGTTTACTAGCCGCCGCTGTTATTGTATGTACACACATTTCTCAGCTATGCCAGGCTTTCTGCCAAATAGACAACAGGCACGCAAAAAAAGCCCGCGCGCCACTACCGCATGCCAATCGAGTTACACACGG
>NIUQ01001282.1:0-32698 GCA_002796945.1 Plectus sambesii | reverse complement strand
ATGCTGTGAAGAAGAATGTTCTCTGAGGTGGTCATCGCTGGCACTTTGCTGGTCAACGCCTGCGCTGTACTCAACTTTCGATTGTAAGCTTAGAAATTCCGTTTGTAATTTGCTTATTCTCATTGCTTTATCTCTGTTTTGACCTGAGCAGTACAAAAAGAGGAAGGGAGGCAGACATTGACAAATAGCTTAATATTTCGTTCGATAAACAGTACTTGAAACATTCGCGAAACTCCCCTTTTATGTGTTTCTTATCTTTTGTTACTTCTTTAATTATTTTGCTTGGCCAGCAATTGATCAGCATCTGCAAAGATAATGCATATGGGCTTTAATTTTTGTGTTCTTTTCAAAGAGATAATTGCAATAAAGAGAATGGTGCTGCCGTATTAATTGCAGCGAATACGATAGTTCTTTTTTCGAGTTATCACATCGCTGATTCGTTTCAGTTAATCTTCGCATAGATTTCTTATCTTTGAGGTTATAAGAATAGGTGTCACTATAATAGAAACATTAAAACTTCTATAGTACCAAAAAAGTCTTTTTAAATAAGAACAAAGCATGTACCTCACTTGTTTGCATCGTCGAATTCTTTGATTTCAGGACTAAATCGCAGTCGTCGTATCCGACGTTTGCAGTGGAAGGGGAGCCCCGTTCGGCGGGCGACCGCGTACGCGAGTTCTTGCTTAGCCTGCAGTATTTCCGCGTCTTCATCGCCCTCTGGAACGTCTTCATCGTCTTTCTCATGCTCGTGTACGTCTACTGTAATCTCATCCTAATATTTCACCGATGACACAATCGTATCCAAATTTGTTCTGAAATTCAGTGATTATTAAGACTTATAGAGCAGTGCACAATGTATTAGTAATTATTTTTTAACTTTTAGATAGAGTTTTATTTACGAAACATTACTTGCGAAAAGTGTAAGGATTATTTTCATTCATATTTGATACATATATCAAATAATAGTCCCACCTAATTATCTCTTCGAATATGCGATCTGAACCATATATATTAATAATCAAGACTGCAAAATCTTATTTCAGCTTCTTCTCTCACTAAAAAGCCAACATAGTAGCATTAATTCTCATCTCTTCCGCGTCATCCTAAATCTTTAATAATCGCATCGTCATGTCGCTCGACTTGGAGATCGACTTCTCAGCGCGCATCGCGGAGCTGCAGAAGCAGCTGACCCTCAAGCGTCAGGAGGAGAAGGAGATGGATGAGAAAATTGCCGCCATTCTCCGCAAAAATGCCGATATGCCTCGTTCGCTCAACTTGGCTGTAGCGCGCATCAAAAGCCGCCTGACGCTTACTGAATCTGATTCTTCTCAGCTCGGCAGCAGTCTCCAGCTCACTTCTGTGCTCGCTGAAAATGTTTCTGGAAAGGTCAGTGATGATCAAGTGAGATGGTGGTAGAGGGATGTGGTGATTAAATGATTTGGCCAGAAAGGGATATGGTGATAAAGAGACGTGAAGCTCTGTTTAACGCCGTGGGAGGGCGGTTCTACGGTGGTTTTTGTTTGTTCGTACGTCTGATCGTTGCGTTGTACCATACAAAAGGAGACAATTACTTATTTCCTGTTTTACCTCAATTTGGACACTTTCCAAATCACCTAGAATACTATCCTTTAAAAATTGCAAAGAATTTTCAAATTTTATTTGATATGAGAGGTATTCACTATAATTAAGGAAGCGAAAATTATATGAAAAAAACTTATTTTTTAAACTACCTTAATTCAATATGAAAATAATGTATCAATTACCATTAAAGGTGCGTGATCTGGATGTGGCAAAGACGCGGGTGGTGGAGTGTCTGCAGCGTGTGGACGACCTGTTGGACCTGCGGCTGTGCACGGAGGGTGTGCAAGCGGCGCTACTTAATGAGGATTATGAGCAGGCTGCCCAGCATATTCATCGCTTCCTCGCCCTCGACAACGCCGTCTTTCAGATGGGGGAGCAGTGGGAGAAAGGTGAGATATTTTTCCCCTTTTAATAGTGTTGCGTGTTTGAAATAATGAAAGTATAACAGAGCGCGGCAAAAGTAATGTCATAAATTTTATCAGTAAATAATTTATTCGGTATTTTTCCTTATGTTGCGGTGCGCACTTCTCTTGCGGTAGTACTCGAATAGCAACTGGGACCTTTACCACTGAACCAAGTTCGAGCAATACGAAGGACAGTAAAAGAAGGAACACATTGTTACGTCGGAACGTAACTCACTAACTAACTTAACATAATGAGATCGCAATGTCAATGACGTCACTGGGGTGCGACGTGAGCGACACCCCGCGACACCTTAGGACAGTTTAAGTGCGCACTTATGTAGCTTACGTGAGCTGTATGCTGTCTGACATCAATATGATTCGTAGGGCGATACACTTTTTAGTAATTAAAATAGAAAGAAAGAGAAGCACTGTGATTGTACCTTACTGTGAGGGTCAGGATACGAAAGCCATTGATCACACTCTTTCCCGCTTGAATATATGGTCGCGATTATATCCCCATAGACTTCTCTATCTGTTTATGTTATTTTATAAATACTGACATCAAAAGCGATATTGTGGATGCACTGCACCGATTTCAACTCATTTCAATCGCGTTGTGAATAATAAACTGTCCATCGTCTATTTCAGAATCAAAGGCATCCGGCCACACGATGAAACATAGCTATGAAGTACTGCGGCAGGCTGAGAAAGATTTAAAGGTATTTGTTTTATCTTTATAGTCAAAATTTTTCGATCAATAACAAGAAATCATGCCATACACCGCAGTTGGCAAAGATACAATCCGATGGAATTACTTTTGCAGACATTGGTGGAGCAGAAGTTCGATGAGGCAGTGAAGGACGGCGATGTGGCGTCGATGGAGCGGTTCTTCAAGATCTTCCCGCTGCTGAATCAGCACGAGGTCGGGCTGGAGCGCTTCGGCCGCTATTTGTGCACGAAGATCGCCGACTTTGCCGACACTAACTATCAGTCTATGGTCGCCGGCGGCGGCGATGCTAAACGCAACAATGTCCTCTATGCCGATACCCTAACGCTGCTCTTTGAAGGTTTGTTTGTGTTTTTTGACGTATTTGCTGAACTTGAGGGGTGTTATGCTAATTTTATAATTTTGATATTGTAATCTTGCCGTAGGAAGGGAACCCGTAAAAGTGAGGGGCTTCATAATTAGTCTGTCTCATTCGATTTAAAATATCTATTTCTTGGCGGGAAATGGACGCATTGACGGTCAATAGTCATTTCATGAAATTGATGTGCTTTGCTGCTTGATTATATTCGTCATAATTCAGTTATATTTCCTTTAGGAATCGCGCGAATTGTTGAGATCCATCAGCCGTTGGTCGAGTTGTACTACGGACAGGACAAAATGCTGATACTCATTAAGCACTTGCAGGTAACGTCGTGAGTGCGACTGCTTATCATTCCTTCTAATTTTGTTTATGCCAGTTCTACCTCGAATTGCCCACTTTCAAAATCTGATTTAACGTTTTCCAAAGAAATAGTCTCTTTCAAAGCGAATCCTCCGCCCCTTCCGAGACCTGTTTTAACGGTATGTGCACGATACGCCCCACTTTTCCGGATTGCGTTACTACACGCCATACGCGTTGCACAGAATAGGGTAACAAATCAACGCATGCACGTGTAGCGTGTAATACCGCGATCCGGAAAGTGGGACGTATCGTTCCCGTACGGTTTTAACGAACGGTGACAATTTTTACGGTTAAATTGCTACCCGCGACAACACTCGCTGAACCTTTGCAGTTGTTTTCGAATAAAATCGCAAATACATTTACAATATTTATTTTTCGTCCACTTCAGGGCGAATGCGACGTGCAAGCGGAAAAAATTGTCAACATATTCGTCAAAAATCGACAATACGAGGGAAAGGCAAAGCTCATCGACACGTACGCGCGACAAGCGACGAAATACGCAAATTTGGGTATGACCTTTTTCTCTTTATTGATTGAATTAGAGCGTAGATTTTTTGCATTTATACAAAAATCGTTCAGTTAGTCTATCAGGCATCATAATGCGAAATCTTGAGACCATCGATAAAGATTTTAAAAGGCAAATCGGACCGAAAAAGCATAAAACGATTAATACTTTTTAGAAAAGCTGGACGCCTTGGAGTTGGACGTGTTGCTGTCGGAGGTAACGTTGATGCACACGCGCGCCGAGCTCTACATGCGCTTCCTGCGGCGTCGCGTCGCCGGCGAGAACGCCAAGGAACGCGACGGATCCGCCCACCAAGCGCAGCATCACCCAGCTGCTGTGACGGCGCAAATCGCCGACGCTAAGGCCGACCGTCAGAAACGACTCGACCAACTGCTCAACGAGTCGAAGCTTGGACGAAGGATGCAGGTGCGACTTTTGTCTTTTTCTTTTTTTTGTCTACTTTTTGGGGGTGGTGCAAAAAAGAGTACAGTGGAATTCACTTATAATGGTTTCGGTTTTACCGGTATTTTACTTATACCGGTAATTTTTGTTGTTCCCAAAGTGCACCTCCCCATACAAATAACTTCGCTTATACCGGTAATTTTGATCGGTCCCTCAAATACTGGTATAAGTGATTTACAATGTATCAAAATCAGCCGTTTTCATGCGAAAAAAGCGTGAATCTATGGTACATATCTTTGTGTTGAATGGTTTTGAGACTATATTTTACGAAAGTATACGCTTTTTTCATCGTTTTGTGCAATGATTACATCATCGCCGTCGATTGAGCGAATATTAGGGTAGATTGACTTATTTTGTGCATATTCTTATAGCACTTGTCAGAAAACGCGCCGAGTGCATTCTTTTGCCTAACAGAATACGGCCCTATGATCAGTGAACGAGTATCCAGCAAGTCATGTCTTCTAAACTGTGTCGCGTGTGAATTTCATAGAATCCTTGCATTATTGTAGGAGCTCTTGGGGCAGTACATCATGATGGAGCAGTACTTCATGAGCGAGTCGGTGAAGAAAGCGGTGGCGATGGACGTGCGGGAGGGAAATTCGCTGACGAGTTCCATGCTGGACGACATCTTCTTCATCGTGCGCAAGTGCGTCCGCCGCTCGCTCAGCTCCTCCTCCATCGACTGCGTCTGCGCCATGTTGAACAACGGCGTCGCCATGCTCGAGACCGACTTCTTCGTCGCCCTCAATCAGGGCATCAAGGTTTGTGCTGTTTTTGTCACTGTCAAGGGACATATACCGTATTTCAAGAAATAATGACACACGTGGAAATAGTGGCACATGTGCCACTGTTTTTGCGGCTTTTATATTAAGTTTTTTAACATCATGGTGTTACATTCATAAAAAATACCACTCTCCGTGTCTAAGTGATGAAAAAATTAAGCAGGAGGTTGAATTTATGATGTTTTACACGGATAAAGTTTCAACATTTCGCCGAATTGAGGGGGGTTGAAACTATAGTCGCACAGTGCTACTATTTCTTAAAATACGGTAATCCTCCTTGAACTGGAAAGCGTCCTGGGGCCGATTTCATAAAACTGTTGAGCTGTTGAGAATTGAGGAATTGAGGCGCGCTCGCATTGGTTGGTATTCAAATTTGACCAATCGGTGTGCGCCTCAATTTCTCAATTTCTCAATTCTCAACAGCTCAATAGTTTTATGAAATTGGCCCCTGGTTGAGTTGGATATTTTCCGCGTATAAGTAGAAGCTATTTCAGTTCTTCTTGACACCAAAGTGAGATATTTGTACCAAAGAAAATCGCTTGTTTATAACTCCCTCAGCCTAGCAATATAGTCATTTTGCAGAGCGGCTATCCGGCAACCGAGGCAAATACATTTATAAGCAATTCCTCATATTGCTGATACCGTATAATGATATTTAAAGTTATGAAAAAACGTTTTGATCACCCTATGTAAGTAGAAGCGATATCAGTTCGTGTTAAGTCCGAAATGAGATATTTTTATCAAAGCAAATCGCTGTCTCAGCTAAGCTATCATATTCATTTTGCAGAGCGGCTATCCCGCAACCGAGGCANTCGCTGTCTCAGCTAAGCTATCATATTCATTTTGCAGAGCGGCTATCCCGCAACCGAGGCAAATACAATTATAAACAATGCCTCATATTGTTGCTACCATAAAATGATATTAAAAGCTTTAACAGGACTTTTTGATAACCCTATGTAAGTAAAAGCGGTATAAATTCTTGTTGACAACTAAATGCGAAATTTTATCGAAACGAATGGCGTGTATCGCTGTCTCAGCGGGAAACGGACAACTCGCGACACGACAATTCGCGACATGATATTTTTGCGACAATTCGCGACACGACAATTCGCGACAGTACCTATGTCGCGAATTGTCGCATTGATTTAACATGATGTCGCGAATTGTCGTGTCGCGAAATGTCGCAAAAATAGCATGTCGCGAATTGTCGTGTCGCGAGTTGTCATGTTATCGTCTCAGCTAAGCTATCATATTCATTTTGCAGAGCGGCTATCCAGCAACCGGAGCACTAGCGGAAGCGTACCAGACGGCGGCTGCGGCGTATCAAGTGATCCAACACGGAGGGAAAATGTCGGCAGAGTCGGGGCCGACGGAGAAGCAGCGTGAAGAGTTCCTCACCGCTTTGAACAATCTTCGCGCCGCCTGCGAGTGCATCAAGACGCTTAAAGAGAGTCTTAGCTCCGACTTTGCCAAGCACCTCACGCAGGTTGGTGGCGCGTTTATTCAGCAGTATTGTTCGATAAATGCTTGATTGAACTCATTGAATGATTCTTTTTAGTTCACGTTTTTGACTATTTTTTCTTTATATAATATTTCCATATTAATGAGGTCACATTACGATTCAAGGGGAAAGTTTTTCAAGTCATTTTTATATGAAAAATGTTCAATTTGATGAGGAGAGTGTCGAATTTAAAGCGCAAAAGCCATTAAAATGAAAGTGAGTTACTCTTCGCCACTCACAGTACGCACATTGGCTCACTTTCGCTTGATCGATCTTAATAACAATGCCGTCGATCTGCAGAATAATAAGATTGAAGTAATTTTGCAGCAGAACGAGGTACAAAAGGCGAAGTTGGAACACGCACTAGGACAGCTGGACGAGCTAAGCGTACGGTTCGAGTCGGCAGCTAAGCACGGCGTCGAGGCGTTGGTGACGGCCGCTGTGAAGACGCGCCTTCGCGCCGCCGTCGAGCCCTTCCTCGATGTCACCCACACCCCTAATGAATCCGAATTCGCCGACCTCGAGGCAAACGACCCTTTCATGGACGGCTTCGTCGCCGCTTTGGATAAACTTATTGCCAGCTTTGAACACCTTCTCGTGCAGGCTAATTATCAGGTTGGTTTTTATAATGTGGGATAATCGCCTTGATATAATTTTATTCGAACTGAGCGACGCAATTCATACTGCACGCACTAAAAAAGCATTCATGCATTCAATAACAGTGGCATCAATCAAGGATCCAATCACCATCATTATCAATAAGATCTTGTCATCGTCATCATAAAGCGCTTTGCAAAAATAAATGTGACATGTTTTTACTTCAAGTGATAAAAAAATTAGTCCTGGCCAAACTAATAGTACGATCTATTTTACAGGATTTGCTGGCAGTGGTTTGTTCGGAGACGGCACGTCAGTTGGAGAAAGTGGTGGGAAAGGCGGTGTTCAATCGATTGGGCGGTCTACAGCTCGACAAGGAGCTGCGCCAGTTGACTGGCTACCTAACGTCGGTTGGAGGTTGGACGGTGAGGGAAAAGTGCGCCCGCCTTACCCAAATCACTTCTCTGCTCAACGTCGAGACCGTCGACGAGGCTGCCGACTTCTACCAACAGAGCGCCGTCACCTGGCGGCTCACGCCTAGCGAGGTATTGTAGAGTGAACACTTTTTTGATAAGTAACGAGGAAATGAAGTGTAAGTCCCGTAGCGATAAAGGTTAATAGTGTGAACGCCGCAGCGAATGTGCTCAATTTAGCTTTCGATACTCAGCATGTTACGGTATTCCCTACGGCTCTCGATTGCTGATCGAAAAATGACCGCTGTGTTTGGTTATCGGAAAATTCTTTTCCAGATGTGTCAAATTTTGGTTATCTGCCAAAAATATTTCCTTTGAAGGAGCGATGACGTCATTATCGATTACTGCTTTTCAGGTTCGCAAATTTTTGGCGCTGAGGGTGGACTTGGCTGCTGATGACATTAGAAACTTGAAACTGTGATATGATGAAAATTAAACCTAACCTGTCCTCGTTTGTTGGCTAATTCGTTTTGAATACTTGTTATCTTTTTTCTGAGCCATTGTCGCCTTATTATGCGATGTGACTTTCAGTTTATTGTTGTTTCTTTACGACTGAGCAGAGAGTGACCGACCGATGGCCTGATATATTTAATGTAATTACCCAGAATTGATGAGAAGTCATCAGTAGATTCAGCAGACATTCTTGATTTGTACGAAGTTCGGCCAGCGTCCGCTAAACTCTGTGCGGTCCTTTTTTGCCGTTTTTGATGCTGGTTGTGGGCTAATGGTTAAAGTTTTGAATGGCGATAATAATGGGTTGCTCTTGGCATAAAATTGTACAGTGCAAGCGAGTAGCAGCAGTGAGGAATGATGAGATATCAAAGCGGTCAAGTTTTTAGTTGGAAGGCGTCTTTTGTTTCGTAGACGCATTATTTTGCAATGAGAAAAAGGGGAACGCAAAACGACGCAATGAGGATAGGGGATTCCTGGATCGTCTCCGATCAAAATACTAAGAGTTAATAACAATGTATGTTTTATTTGGTCGTCAGAAATTAAAAGGAGGTACTGCTTTAATAACGGTTTGCTCGTCTGTTAGCGTCGATTTTAAATCAGAGACGCTGATCATATAAGTCCGTTGCTTCTCATAATATAATAATGATAGGAGCGAACACTCACTTTTCGAGCTCCAAAATTGAATTTAGATTATTATCGATGACAATTGAAGGATACTCCTTTACATCAACAATACTCGCTAAAAAGGATTCCTATAAGTGCAGCACGAATGATTGCAGCTCATACTTATATGCAACATTTTAAAACCAATTTTTATTACAAAGACAGATCAACATGGCAAAGGAACGAATTATTTAATTACTTAAAGTACTGTTGTCCCACATAAGTGCATCGAGCAGCTAGTGTTGACCGTTTCCCAACAATGTTATGATTAAATACACAATTGAAAGTTTATTTACTAACGCCGTGGAACTTATTTTTGAAAAAGATTGCGCAAAGAAGACCGTTTTGTGCTATGGAACGAATCTTATTCACTTGAAAAATTCGTCGCGGGGATAATCATTAAAAGGCTTCAAAAATAAGTTTTAGAGCATATGTTCATGAAACTCCAGTACTACATTGAATTTTACCTGTTGTGCAAACATAGTCACTACTGAGCAGCTTGCGGTCGGAATTTAGATGACCGAGTTCACACATCTTCATTCTTCTCATCGTTAGAAAGCCCATCCCTATTTACTACTTATTTTGCGCATGCAGTAAGATGACGCATCATTCATCTACATTTACACTGAAAGGAGACTAATACTATTCAGTTACGGATGTAGCAGGATGGAGCTTTTTACTTATCGAAACCAGTTTTCTATTTACAAAATGGAGTAAATAATATTCCGCCCCCGTACTTATCCCAAGAAAACGTTTACTGAGTGGGCAGGTTGATGACGGCATGATTAGGCTTCAGTAGCGCTTTAGCAAACAATTATCCTTCGACTCAGTACCCATCGCTAAATCGCTTCACCATTTTATTCATCTTGCGCGAAATGAATGAAGAGTATAGCGAGTGCTCAATTGATGACAACAGAAATGAAGAAAAATACGTAAACCTTAATGAAAAATTACCCAGTGATTACCATGAATATTTAAACAGTGATGTGTCTATTCAAAACAGACTGTCATACGAAGCCATCGGTGAAAAATTTGAAATCGATCCTAACACGTTAATTATAATAAAGGTAATTATTTTTCGTTGTTAAAGCCCTGTAAATGCTCAGACAAAATCCGATATTTAGTATAGTACACGGAAAGATACGATAAGTTTTTTCTGCAACAAAATAGGAAAGACAGAGTTCAGTATCATTTATCTTGTCCTCTTTCTGCTCTCCGTGTTGTTCCTTATTGTTTCCTCCAACACTGATGACAGTTGAAAATTTAGGGTAAAATATACCGTTCGCCATAACGAAACAAAGGATAAAGAAATAAATAAAACCAAAATGCCAAAGTACTTTTAATTTAATCATTCTATTCTATAATTTGCTTTAGTAGCAAACAATTTCTTCACATTTCTAAACATACTTCATTTGACAACAAATTTGCTTTGAACGGTGGATTAGGGAAGAGCTATCCGGTGAAAAGTCCTCAAGAAAAACCATTTTGCAGGCTATTGGGAACGGTTACTTCAGTGATGTCCACATGGGAATACTGTCCTTGTCAACTGGAAAAGTACCCGTGGCAGTCAAAAAGCCGCAGATGGAGACTAGCGCAATGAATGCGGCAGAAAGTGCAGTTATTCTTAAACGTCAGAGACAGGCGCTCAGAGACGAGCTAAGCATATTCGCTCATCTTCAGTCTTCGTCTACGGGCGGACATGAAAATGTCCTTAAACTTCTTGGGGCCATCACGACTATTAAAACCGACTTTTCTCTCTTGACTGAATATTGCGAGTGCGGAAGCATGGATCGTTTTCTTCAAGAAAAATGGAAGAACGGGAAGTTTGAGGATGAACTTGTTTTCGATGGAAACGAAAAAGAGCAAGTCTGGAAGGTATGAAACGGGACAAATTCACCTTTGAAAAACGGAACCTCCGTATGAGATTGAAATTAACGGTTTTCTTGTGTAAAAGTATATCATCTCAATTAGTCTGATTGAATTTTATTTTATGTGTAAAGCTGGCGATCGAAATCTTATCTAGTCAAAGTCCAAAAATATCACAGCAATCTAGTACAGTACAATTAAATGTAACGGAAATAAAACATTTCTCACTAGAATCATTGTAATCAACGAAGTATAATATTATAAGACATTAAAAATTAGTTGAATCTTAAAACAATCATTACAGTTTGAGGAGGTTTGCATATTGCAGCTTGTTCCTATCATAAAATTATTCTATTAATAAATTTTGGTTCATAAAGAGACCCTTTCTCTGTGAGACCAGTGAAATCATAACTCCTGCTTCAAGCAAATGCGGTACTAAAACTACGCCTAATGTGCGCTCAGACAATTCAAAGTGAAAAAATATGTTCGAAATGGCGCCAATATTAGACAGTGAATATTCGAAACCATAGGCATAGCTCCGTTTCATGAATGGTAGTGTAAGACGATGAAAATTTGGTTTAGTGCGAGCTGCACAGAATAATTCGATTTATTTTTTCTCCGTTTATAAAATCAGGTTTTTTGATGAGTAGGACAAATTTATATCATATACTACTTCTACTTTGCATTTGACACTGTCCGAACCAAATCGGACATTATTATTTGAAATAAACGCAATATAATGTCCATTTTAAACTGGCAACAGTACACATCGCCAAAAACGCAAACCTTCGCCATCATATTGTAAAATGAAAAATTCATGAATTTCTTAGATATAGCTATCTTTCAGATTCAGCGCGATTCGAACTGGGGATACAATTATCAATCTCGACGAGAGAAGGGCTTGATCACAACGAGCGATTTATTGTGGTTCGCACTGCAAATTGCAAGAGCAATGCAATTTTTAGCGGCTATGAATGTAAGTGTAATTGATATTTATTGCTCAGCTGTAACGGTGAAAATAGAAGGATCGCCACAAATATCACAAATTGTGCGTAAAAATATGATCATTCCAAAGAGAATTGCTTGAAAAGTCGAACGTCATGGCCCTAGGATTGTAAGGCTAGTCAAGTATGAGGCATTTCCATTTGCTTCACGCGCCAAAAACCAATACGTCGCTATCAACTGATCGACCATAACTAACATCGGTCAGAAAAAATTGAGTATGGCGGAAAACAGAGGATAGAATCATCCCTTTCATTTCGTCTTTCAAACTAATGGCGGTCAAGAACAATAAGATTCGCACTTCAAAAGCTTTCGATTCACTACAAAAGTGAACGTTAAAAGGAGGGCGGCGAACAATTGCCTCGGTGACAACTGCACATCAAGAACTGCGCCCATTTCTGTTCTACTTTGAATTTCGTGGAATAGACCCTCAGATGTTGGGTTCACCTCTCGGGTTTCAGTTTGAGCGCCGCATCTGTCACAAATACATGGCTTTGATGATTTAGGTTCTACATCGAGATATTGCCGTTCGTAATGTTCTTCTAAAGTTGGATTATACACTGAAAGTTGCTGATTTTGGGCTTTCAAGGAAACTGAAAGAGAATGATGAAGCATACTATATTGGGGAAAAGGGAACTGCTCTTCCAATTCGATACATTGCTCCCGAATCACTAACATCTGGCCGCTTTGCAATTACTTCTGAGTATTGGTCATTCGGCGTTGTCGTCTGGGAGCTATTCACATTTGCTGAACAGCAGCCATACTCCATGGAATTTGCCAATAATGAAAACAACGTGCTATTTTGTGATTTTTTGAAAGAACATTTGTCGTCTGGCTGCCGTCTTTCAATCCCAAATTATGTCCCGCAGCAGATGTAAGTTCTTATGCACTGCTATTTAGGGAAAAGGCTTAGGTCTCATACAAGAATAAACGTAATACATATGAGCAGAACTGGAGAGGGTAAACTACGAAAGCGGTGAGGGGGCTGCCCTATCCTCATTCCTGATCTTACATTACTTGAATTCCCTTGATTATCTTTTCGCCCAACTAAAAAGTCTGCAACTATTATTAATAAAGAAATCCGCCTGATTATAGTAGCGAGATAGTAGTTTTCTGGCCATGTCACCGTTATATTCATTAATCATATGTTCCATAAAATTCTGCTGATTTCAGAAACAGCCTTCTTTCAAGACTATGGCATTCAGAACCAAATCGACGGCCATCACTTGAAATATGCAAAAAAGTCATTAGGCAAGAGTTGATGCAGTCGTGTCCAAATGTAAGAAAGTGATGCTTTTGTATTTTTCATTTAGCATTATTTTCATTACTTTTCAGCTGCGGGTACTTTGTGAAGGGTTAAAATGACTGATGCCATTTGAGAAGAAAGTGTAGGGAAACAAACGATTTTAACGAATGTATCTTGTATACCAACGAACATCAGTTTATGAAAAATGCTGCTGGGAGTTAAAATTATAAGATTGCATCAAGATTTGGGGCGCAATAGGTAAACAACGATCGTTCCCTTTAAGACTTTTACCTCTTAGCGTAAATATTTCCTTTGGATGCAATTAGTAACATGATTCTTATCTTTGGTTTATTTTGCAAATGGAATCATCGATAAGTTTACTTTTAGATACTGCTCAAAGAGAAAGTGCCCCATCATGCATCGGAATACTCTTTATTTCGTCTTGAAGAAGATGTGAATGAGAAAACATCAATAGAGATGCGAAAAAAAATTAAACGCCGAATTATTATTGGCGTTGGATTTTCAGCTATCGTATTGATAGCGGTGCTTACAGCATTGGGCCTCATTCTACGTTATAAATTGCTTCCTGAGACGAGAAACGTCACGTCCATCACAAACTCAAGTATGTCACATCTTAAATTAATAATGAAAAGATTAGCTAAATAAAGCTGAGAACTTCAATAGAGTTATCAGTGACGGGACAGCACTGGCATTCAATTATATTTTTCTCAACGATAATAAGTTTCTATTGTTTTTCGTTTACTATTCAATAGGAATATCATTTCTAGTGAAACAGTACATTTTAGAAAGAATTTCTTTAAGCTTCATGCTTGCTTTAACACAGTTTACAAATTGTGTCTAGAATTCGCCTGATGTTGTCACTGTCTATTATAATACTACCGCAAATGGTGTTTAAAATATTTATAAATTTTCTTGGCGAATCATTGAAGGAAATTCAAATTATAAGAAAAAAATGTAACCATAAATCAGCGTTTCCATCTAACAGTCAATAGGATATCTTGAACAATTTGATAGTCTACGCACATTTCTGCTTTAATACTGAGATGAAAAAGTTTTCTGACAAACAAAAGGAAGGTCGAATATCTGGCTTCTCAAATTTTTTAGTTTATTAAAATAACCTCATTCAATTGCCCTCAGCCAAAGTTACTCTGTGAATACTAACCTAGTACTCAGCTTGCCAACAGCGCCGTATAAGTTATCATATTCGACACCTTTCATAAGGAATTTCTCAGATGGTATTTAAAATTCGTTAACACTTCAAACAGTTAACCTAATTGTTTTCTCTTAGCTAAAACAGAAAAACGGCTACCGTATGTCATGTAAGACAAGTGTCAACTGAAAATTAGAATTTTAAGCGCTCAGAAGAAACGTAGCAATGACTTAGCTTTCATTTCGATTTTCTTTATTATTTTTCAGGCAATCCAGAATACCTTGCATGGGTCAGTAAATACAGAACCGCCTCTGAAGAAAGTTATGCAAAAGCCCAGCTAAACCTGATTTTTATGCAGCAAAATGGGACAGAATTGAAGCAAACAGATGAAGAAGTTGTAAAATGGTATAGAAAATCAGCTGAACAAGGGGATAAAGTCTCGCAAAATAAGCTGGGCCTCATGTATTGGATTGGTAAAGGTGTGCCTCAGTCAGATGAAGAAGCTGTAAAATGGTTCAGAGAGTCAGCTGAACAGGGGGATAGTGATTCGCAAAATATGCTGGGTTTTATGTATTCAGAAGGACTAGGAGTCAAACAATCTATTGAAGTAGCGGTTGACTGGATCAGAAAATCAGCAGAACAAGGAAATGAAAGAGCGCAATATAACCTTGGAGCGGTGTATGGAAATGGACAAGGCGTTACACAATCGTATGAAGAAGCTGTCAAATGGTTCATAAAATCAGCAGAACAAGGAAATCCAGATGCGCTATTTGCTCTGGGATCAATGTATGCAAGTGGACAAGGCGTTACACAATCGTCCGAAGAAGCTGTCAAATGGTATAAGATAGCAGCAGAACAAGGAAATGCAAATTCACAATATATGCTGGGACTTATGTATATAAGTGGACAAGGCGTTAAACAATCGTATGAAGAAGCTGTCAAATGGTTAAGAAAATCAGCAGAACAAGGATATGCAGATGCGCAATATATGCTGGGAGCTATATATACAATTGGACAAGGCGTAACACAATCATTTGAAGAAGCTGCCAAATGGTATACAAAATCAGCAGAACAAGGATATGCAGATGCGCAATATATGCTGGGATCTATGTATGCAAGTGGACAAGGCGTTACACAATCGTCCGAAGAAGCTGCCAAATGGTATACAAAATCAGCAGAACAAGGAAAGGCAGATGCGCAATATACGCTGGGAGGTCTGTATGCAAGTGGACTAGGCGTTACACAATCGTATGAAGAAGCTGTCAAATGGTATACAAAATCAGCAGAACAAGGAAACGCAGAAGCGAAAAATATGCTTTTACAGGTGCATACAATAAAACAAGGCGGTCGCTAATCCATTGAGTATCCTGTTTGTTCAACAATGCAAAAAGAGCGATGGGCAGAGTAAATCGCTAATTATAATATGCTCGTCGCATTCGTTTTTGACCTCCTGTTATGTGCCTTGTTATGATGTGTACAACTGCAAATGAATACACATGTTAACTGACATGGGTATAAAAGAGTGCGGTTCAAAATTAATCTAGTTATTTTTGATTGAGCATTACATGGAAAATTGCTTTTACTTATGTTTTTCTGATCTTGATCTAACGCATTTTTACTAGTTAATAAATATGTACCGGCTTTAGGCTGAATTTTAAATTTGTTCCTGCACGACTTTGACAGCTCTGATGGCGCTGTTTGAATGCGCAAAACTACGACAGAAACCATAGAGGAACTTTGGCTAAAGGCGCCTGAATGATGATATACTGAAAGTAAAAAAAAATTGGGGTTTAGAAATTAAGTTTTCAATTCTTGCATCATTTTTTAAAATTCTATTTTAAATCGACGAGGTCAAAGGAAGTGTTGGGAAAATAAACGAAAAAGTTGGACCAATTAAGCATTATCGGTCTATTAGCGAATCTTAATATCGACTTTGCACTATTTTAATCAACTGCCTAGTCGAATGTTTGAGCTTTTGCATCTTTTTCCCAGGTGGATGACCTTGATAAAAAATTGGGAAAACTGAAAACATTGTTATCATCTCCGTCGATTTGCATGCCATCTTCGATCTAAGCATTAACCCGGCCCATTATTAGTTGAACTACTAGTTTCGAGAGGATAGTGAATTTCAACGTGGTATGGCCGTATGGAAGCACGAACTTGCGAATATATAAGGTGTGTTCAAAGGTATCCTGCCGATTTTTTTTGAATAGCTTTGCATAGACTGAACGGATTTTGATAATTTTGGTTTTTAGAATCCCTGCGATCGGAGAATTTCTTACCTGAAATTAACCAGGTACCCCCTAATTTTAGGGGTAATTATCAACAATTTTGTTTTTATGTCATTCCATATTCAAAGCTAGTTCCAAAAAATTATTTTAACAGTTTTTCGGTGTAGAGGTACCCCTAAAATTAGGAGTACCTTTATAAAATAATAATGATAGGAGCGGACACGCACTTTTCGAGCTCTAAAAATGAATTCAGATTATTATCGATGTGAATTGAAGGATACTCCTTTACATCAAAAATACTCGCTAAAAAGGATTCCTCTAAGTGCAGCACGAATGATCGCAGCCCATACTTATAAGCAACATTTAAAAACCAATTTTCAGTACAAAGACGGATCAACATGGCAAAGAAACGAATTATTTAATTATTTAAAGTACTGTTGTCCCACATAAGTGCATCGAGCAGCTAGTGTTTACCGTTTTCCAACAAAATTGTGATTAAATACACAATTGAAAGTTTATTTACTAACGCCGTGGAACTTATTTTTGAAAAAGATTGCGCAAAGAAGACCGTTTTGCGCTATGGAACGAATGTTATTCACTTGAAAATTTCGTCGCGGGGATAATCATTGAAAAGGCTTCAAAAATAAGCTTTAGACCATATGTTCAGGAAACTCCAGTACTACATAACATTTTACCTGTTGTGCAAACATAGTCACTACTGAGCAGCTTGCGGTCGGAATTTGGATGACCGAGTTCATACATCTTCATTCTTCTCATCGTTAGAAACCCCATCCCTATTTACTACTTATTTTGCGCATACAGTAAGAAGACGCATCATTCATTTACATTTACACTGAAAGGCGACTAATACTATTCAATTACAGATGCAGAAGAATGGAATTTTTTACTTATCGAAACCAGTTTTCTATTTACAAAATGGAGTAAATAATATTTCGCCCCCGTACTTATCCCAAGAAAACGTTTACTGAGTGGGCAAGTTGATGACTGAATGATTAGGCTTCAAAAGCGCTTTAGCAAACAATTATCCTTCGTCTCAGTACCCATCGCTAAATCGCTTTCTTCACCATTTTATTCACCTTGCGCGAAATGAATGAAGAGTATAGCGAGTGCTCAGCTTATGACAACAGAATAGAAGAAGAATACGTAAACTCTAATGAAAAATTACCCAGTGATTACCATGAATATTTGAACAGTGATGTGTCTATTCAAAACAAACTGCCATACGAAGCCATCGGTGAAAATTTTGAAATCGATCCTAACACGTTAATTATAATAAAGGTAATTATTTTTTTTGTTGTTAAGGCCCTGTAAATACTCAGACAAAATCCGATATTTAGTATAGTACACGGAGAGATACGATAAGTTTTTTTCTGTAACAAAATAGGAAAGACACAGTCCAGTATCATTTATCTTGTCCACTTTCTGCTCTTCTTGTTGTTCCTTATTGTTTCCTCCAACACTGATGACAGTTGAAAATTTAGGGTAAAATATATCGTACGCCATAACGAAAAGAGAACAATGAATGAAATTAAATGTAAATGCCAAATTAAAAAAATTTCCTGAGCGTTTTTGTCCCACAATTGCAGGGTACGCTTTTTTTTGGAGTCCTCCCTCATCAGTGTGAGAGCGAGACCCGCTTTTGGATGCGACAGTAGATTATGCGGTCGGCCGTCGCATGCCTGACACCGCGATGTTGGAATGGAAATTTCCGCAGCAGTGCTGCTACCAATTTCCCGACCCCGGAGGGATGGAGCACCTTGGTTGGGTGGGGCCGCCCTCAGCGGGAATCGAACCCGCGTCCTCGAGACTGATGAGTGATGGTTTTTAGACCACTACACCAATCGGCCGCGTAAATGCCAAATTACTTTTAATTAAATCATTCTGTTCTAAAATTGGCTTCAGTAGCAAACAATTTCTTCATATTTCTAAACAGACTTCATTTGACAACAAATTTGCTTTGAACGTTGGATTAGGGAAGAACTATCCGGTGAAACATTCGCAAGAAAAACCATTTTGCAGGCTATTGGGAACGGTTACTTCAGTGATGTCCACATGGGAATACTGTCCTTGTCAACTGGGAAAATACCCGTAGCAGTCAAAGCGACGAAGAGGATGACGGGCTCAGTAAATGAGGAAGAAAGCGAAGAAATTCATAAACGTCAGAGACAGGCGCTCAGAGACGAGCTAAGTATATTTGCTCATCTTCAGTCTTCGTCTACGGGCGGTCATGAAAATGTCCTTAAACTTCTTGGGGCCATCACGACTATTAAAACCGACTTTTCTCTCTTGACTGAATATTGTGAGTGCGGAAGCATGGATCGTTTCCTTCAAGAAAAATGGAAGAACGGTGATTTCGAAGATGAGCTTGTTTTCGAAGGAAACGAAAATGTGCAAGTTTGGAAGGTATGAAATGAAAGAAGTTCAGCTTTGAGAAACGAAACCGACGTGTGAAACTGATATTAACGGTTCTCGTGTGTAAAAGTGTTTCAAAGAGCTTTTAATAAGATTACATTCTTTTTTTTGTTCAGAAGTTGGCGACCGAAATCGCAAACCATCGCTATCTTAGCACATTACACTAAAATTAGTACACTATAATAGTATGTTACTATACTAAATTATTTTTATTAAAATCATTGTCATCGGTGTCATTCCAAAAGTGTTCTATACATCATTTTCACTTTGCATTTGACACTGTCCGAATCAAATTGGATATTATTATTTGAAATAAACGCAATATAATGTCCATTTTAAACTGGCAACAGTACACATCGCCAAAAACGAAAACCTTCGCCATCATACTGTAATATGAAAAATTCATGAATTTCTTAGATATAGCTATCTTTCAGATTCAGCGCGATTCGGACTGGGGAGACAGTTATCAATCTCGACGAGAGAAGGGTTTGATCACAACGAGCGATTTATTGTGGTTCGCACTGCAAATTGCAAGAGCGATGCAATTTTTAGCGGCTATGAATGTAAGCGACTTTGATATTTATTGCTCAGCTGTAACGGTGAAAATCAAAAGATGGCCGCAAATACCACAAATTGTGAGTAAAAATGTGATCATTTCAAAGAGAATTGCTTGAAAAGTCGAAACATGATGTCTTTGAGATTATAGGGCTAGTCGAGTATGGGGCATATCCATTTGCTCCACGCGCCAAAAACGAATATGTTGCTATTAATAGATAGACCATAATTAACATCGGTCAGAAAAAATTAAGTATGGCAGAAAAGCAAAGGGTAAAATCATCCCTTTTTCTCTGGCTTTCCAGTTTGCGGCAGTCAAAAACTGTAAGACTTGCACTTTAAATTTCGATTTACCACTCCTAAAGCATTTACCATAAAAGTAAACGCAGAAAGGAGAGTGTCCAACGTGACTTGCAATTGACTCAGCGACAACAACTCATTTAAAACTTTACCCATTTTGATATGCTTTTGCATAAATGACACGCAAATGCTGGCTTTATCCCTTCGATTTTCAGTTCGAGTTCCACATCTGTTACAAATACATTGCTTTGATGATTTAGGTTATACATCGAGATATTGCCGTTCGTAATGTTCTTCTCAAGTTGGATTACACTTTAAAAGTCGCTGATTTCGGGCTGTCAAGGAAACTAAAAGAAAATGACGATGCATACTATATTTTGAGCAAGGAAACTGCTCTTCCAGTTCGATACATTGCTCCTGAGTCACTAAAATCTCATCGCTTTGCGATCACTTCTGAATATTGGACGTTCGGCGTTGTCATCTGGGAACTGTTCACGTTTGCTGAAAAGCAGCCATATTCCGTAGAATTTGACAATAATGAGAACAATGTGGAATTCTTTGAGTTCTTAGTTGAACATTTGTCGTCTGGTCACCGTCTTTCAATCCCAGACTATGTCCCGCAACAGATGTAAGTTCTTATGTATTGCAACTTTGGGAAAGACTTAGATCACACGCAGGTGTGAACGTGAAATTAATCAGCTGGAGGGGGGAGGGAAGAAATTCGGAAAATGGAAGGGGTTGACCGCGTCTCCCTTACCTTGCCTTTAATCTTACTACAGTCAACTGTTTTTATAACGTCGGTCAAGGGACCGGCCAAACACCGACGTTATAAAGACAGCGACGTTATAAACGCCGACGTTATAAAGGCAGTTCGCCCCTGTACAAAACATAGTACACTTTGCCGGGACCGGCCAGGGACCGACGTTATAAAGACAGCGACGTTATAGAGCCAGGCGTTATAAAAACAGTTGACTGTACTTGAATTCCCTGTCCATCTTTCACTATCTAATCGCCCTAGTAAAATGTCTTGTATTCAATAGCTGTGATTTATTTATTTTTTATTATGTCACTGTTATGTCGTTCGTCTTTTGCTCCAGAAAATTTTGCTGATTTCAGAAAGATTCTTCTTTCAAGATTATGGCATACAGAACCAAAGCAACGGCCTTCATTTGAAGTTTGTAGAAAAGTCATTAGACAAGAGTTGATACAGTCGTGTCCAAATGTAAGAAAGAAATTCTGGAATATTTTTCAGTTACTACTTTTTCATGACTCTTCAGCCATGGGTATTTTGTTAGAGTATCTAGTAATCGATGCCATTTGAGAGGGAGATATACGCCAACGAAATATTCTAATAAAGGTATCCTGCAAACCAATGAGCGTCGGCTTATGAAACTGCAGCACTGGGAAGCTAATATTAAAATATTGCATCATTTTGGGGGGGGGGGGTAGTAGGTAAACAACGCGCGTTTCCCTTAAGACCTTCACCTCTTAGCACAAGTATCCACTTTTGATATAATTAATAACAAAATTTTTATCTTCTGTTTTTTAAAAATCTGCTTATATGCGACCTATTTCATAAAACAATCGCAACTGCAAAATTGAAAGCGCGAAGAGTGGTCATTTTCTGGTTATTTCCAGTTACTTCTTATTTTATGACCAATCATTGTGCTCACAATTCTGCAGTTCTGCAATTCGGCAAAAAAATAGTTTTGCGAAACAGACTCAGGTGCCGACCGATGCCCACCTCTGCCCGTTCTCCTAACAGGCTATTTCGGTTGAAGACTTTTGAAAGAAAGTCAAAATATCACAAAGTGAGATTTACTTTGGCATAATCTTTGACATAAGAGCGATCGATTGGTGTTGTGGTCTAAACCAGCACTCATCAATTTCGAGGACGTGGGTTCAATTCTCGCTGAGGTCGACCCCTCACCCAACCAAGGTGCTCATCCCTCCGTGGGTCGGGGAATTGGTAGCAGCTTCGCTGCGAAAGTTCCACACTGACAACATACCGGTGACAGGCATGCGACGGCCGACCGGATATTCTCCTGTCGCTATCCAAATGGCGGATTCTCATACCCACCATCAATAAGCGGACCCTGCGAATAGCGGGCAAACGCTAAGCGGACAGTGCGAAGAGCGATACAAACGCTAAAGAAAAAAAAATCTTTGACATAAGACCTCAGTTCGATTAAGCATATTTAAAACAACGTTTACATATTCAGAGTAAGGGGGATGTTGATGTGGCATTCAATTGCACTTATTTCACGAGAATTACTTCAAATTATGCTGCATAAAAGCGTTCTAATAAGTTTGCGTTTAGATACTGCTCAAAGAGAAAGTGCCCCATCATGCATCGGAATACTCTTTATTTAATCTTGAAGAAGATATAAATGAGAGAACATCAATAGAGATGCGAAAAAAAATTAAACGCCGAATTATTATTGGCGTTGGATTTTCAGCTGTCGTATTGATAGCGGTGCTTACAGCATTGGGCCTCATTCTGCGTTTTACATTGCTTCCTGAGACGAAAAACGTCACGTCCATCACAAACTCAAGTATGTCACATCTGATATTAATGATGAAAAGATTAGCTAAGTAAAGCTGAGAACTTCAATAGAGTTATCAGAGAAGGGACAGAACAGACATTCAATTATAATTTTTCTCAACGATGATAATTAGTTTCTATTGTTTTTCGTTTACTATTCAATAGGAATATCATTTCTAGTGAAACAGTACATTTTAGAAAGAATTTCTTTAAGCATCATGCTTACTTTAACACAGTTTACAGAGTGTGTCTAGAATTCGCCTAATGTTGTCACTCTCTGCTGTTCAGTCTGTTACTACCGCAAATGGTGTTTTAAATATTTGTAAATTTTCTTGGCAAATCATTGAAGGAAATTCAAATTATGAGAAAAAATGTAACCATAAATCAGCGTCTCCATCTAGCAGTCAATAGGATGCCCTGAACAATTTGACAGTCTACGCACATATCTGCTTTAATACTGAGATGAAAAAGTTTTCGGACAAACAAAAGGAAGGTCGAATAACTAGCTTCTCATTTTTTTAGTTTATTAAAACAACCTCACTCACTTGTTCTCAGCCAAAGTTACTCTATGAATACTAACCTAATATTCGGCTTGCCAACAGCGCCATATCAGTTGTCAAATTCGTGCAGGGACGGAACTTAATTTTAGCCCAAAGCAAGTCGACATAATTGCGACCACTCGTTTTATTTTCTCGAACTTCTGTACTTTTCGGAAGGAGGTTCTTATGATATCCAGGTGTGCTGCGCTGAGTAGGTAGTTGGCTATATTGCTTTACTCGAAAGCAGATGAGAAGAGTGAGTCGTGTTATCTAGTGCAGCGTCCTTACATCATAACAATAAACTAATAAACAAATCCATGTATATCACGCGTTGCTAATAATGTGAGGGCTAGTACGCCAATACTCTCAGAGAGTATTAAGCATTCGTGAACATTACTAAATAGTAAATCCAGATTTTTTTCTCTTAGCTAGCACAGAATTGTGGTTATCGCATGTAGTACACGGCAAGGATTTACTTATCATTTAAATCTTTGGCTTTTTGAAGGATATTGAATTGAAAACTAAAGTCTTTGTTACGTTTTTTTGAGGCGATCCGGAATTGTCTGATTGGGCCAAAACAAACAGTACCGCTGCTGAAGTAAGAGATGCTGAAGCCCAATTAAACCTGATTTTTATGCAGCGAAAATGGAAAGACGGTAATCAATCAGACGAAGAAATTGTCGAATCGTACAGGAAATCAGCAGAACAAGGGGGAAAAGAGTCGCAAAATAAGCTGGGCCTTATGTATTTGATTGGTAAAGGTGTGCCTCAGTCAGATGAAGAAGCTATAAAATGGTTCAGAGAGTCAGCAGAACAAGGGGATAGAGATTCGCAAAGTAAGCTGGGTTTTATGTATTTGACTGGTAAAGGAGTGCCTCAGTCAGATGAAGAAGCTGTCAAATGGTATAGAAAAGCAGCAGAACAAGGTTATGCACTTGCGCAATTAAGCCTTGGATTGATGTATGCAGAAGGTAAAGGAGTGCCTCAATCAGATGAAGAAGCTGTCAAATGGTTCAGAAAAGCAGCAGAACAAGGTTATGCAATTGCGCAATTAAGCCTTGGAGTGATGTATATGAATGGGCGAGGCGTGCCTCAATCAGATGAAGAAGTCGTCAAATGGTGGAGAAAATCAGCAGAACAAGGGAATTCAGACGCGCAATATAACCTGGGATGGATGTTCGAAACTGGGCGAGGCGTAAATCAATCAGATGAAGAAGCTGTCAAATGGTACACAAAAGCCGCTGAACAGGGAAATTCAAATGCGCAATTAAACCTTGCAGTGATATATATGGAAAAACAAGGCGATCAATAATCCAGTTGATATGCTGTTTGATCAACAATACAAAAGTGACTTTCGACAGAATTATTCGCCAGTTATAATGCATTAATTTCTGCATGAATTTGACAAATCTCTGGGCGTTCCTTGAAAAGTTCAGTACCAGTAGAGAAAGCACCGAGTAACTTTGGCTGATGGCACCTGAATCAGGTTTTACTCAAAATCCAAAATACTGCGAGTTAAAAACCCTACTTAAACTTATGCGTTTTTTTTCAAAATTCAGCTTTACATTTCAAATTCGCACACTTTTAGAATGCTTTACTAACTCTAATTGATTGATACACTGGTCATCGATTTTGGCTGCTATTCTATCATTAATATGTCAGATTTGAACTTTTTATTTTGTTTAATCAGAACATTTGTCTGGAATTTGGCGAAAATTTAATAGCGAACTGAACTATTTTAAAACAGATTGCTTCGGCGAAATCTGAAAACTCAAACTGTATCATAGCATTAAAGGTAAAGTTCGATGCTTTGAATAGTTCGTCTGAATTGCTTTCTGCACCCCTAAGTACCATTCCCACTTTAATATGAACATTTTTTAAATTAATGAGGACATCTTCCCATGACATATCGATATCGACGATGTCCTCTTTGATTTGGAAAACGTCCTCTTTGAAGTGAAAGTACCTTGTTTGATTTTGAGAGTGTCTTTATTTATGTGAAAGTGGTTCACATTGGTGTTCACTAAGGGCATTAATTCTCTTTGTATATGGCTCCTTAGGCTTGTTGTATAATATAAAATGTTAATGTTTTCTTGATATATTATCCGAAAGTGTTTTTCACGAAATATTGAGTATGAAAAATGAAGACAGTTTTTTGAGTCAAGAATAATACAAACCACATTTTATCAGGATTGACTTTGCTAATAAATGAGCCGAGCAAGCGTATGCGTAGGCATATTCTCAAACTGAGCGCGTTGAAGTTGAACTAAGTAATGAAATGGATTTATAACGGGACACATCAACAAGATACATTGTAGTGCAATACACTACAGCAGGTCGACAGATGACAATAAACCGCTGTCAGATGACTGATAGTAAAGTAGTCGAGCTGAGATTGGTAAATAGTGAGAAAGGCGTGAAAAATGCTCAATTGTCTGAGAGTTCAAGTACATCTCATCAGCTTTTGCGATTAGTTATGAACAGCAGATATGATTGTATCATGATTAATCAGAGATGAGCTTCATCAGACTTTCGAAATTGTCATTTTTTATTGATATCATCATGTCGTGATCTCTGCCACCCCTAATATTCGTCCGGCGAAGAATGCCACATCTCGCCTAGTTGCCAAATTTGTTCAGTTTGCTTCTTTAAGATAGAGGGATTTGCTCTAATGTGACAATTTGTAATTCAATTCGTTTGTTTTGGTGGAAGACTTGTAAAAAGAGTCCGATAATTTATTTAACTGCTGGTTTCAGTTCTCAGTTTGATTTTTGTTTAATAAAAAGACACATTCCTGTTTATATTGAGATAAAAAAATGACTATAGCTAATTAGTAAAGGGATTACTTTGTTGTTTGGTAATGCTGAAAAGAGGAAAGATATGCTTGCCAAAAAATTCACCATGTGGATGTGATCGCGACCAACTTTTAATCCTTCACATTTTTAAGGCCTTCTTCCATCAAACGAAGAAGCTGTCAAATGGTTGAGAAAATCAGCAGAACAAGGAAATGCAGTTGGTCAAAATAACCTGGGAATAATGTATCAAGAAGGGAAAGATGTGCCTCAATCATATGAAGAAGCTGTCAAATGGTACAGAAAAGCCGCAGAACAAGGACTTGCAGAAGCGCAACATAACCTTGGATTAATGTATTATAATGGGCGAGGAGTGCCTCAATCGGAAGAAGAAGCTGTCAAATTATACAAAAAAGCCGCAGAACAGGGACTTGCAGGAGCGCAATTTAACCTTCGATTAATGTATGAACTGCGTCAATCAAACGAAGAAGCTGTCAAATGGTTGAGAAAATCAGCAGAACAAGGAAATGCAGTTGTTCAAAATAACCTGGGAATAATGTATCAAGAAGGGAAAGATGTGCCTCAATCATATGAAGAAGCTGTCAAATGGTACACAAAAGCCGCTGAACAGGGATATTCAAATGCGCAATATAGCCTTGGATGGATGTATCGAGAAGGGAAAGGTGTACCTCAATCAGATGAAGAAGCTGTCGAATGGTACAGAAAAGCCGCAGTACAAGGACTTGCAGAAGCGCAAAATAATCTCGGCGATATGTATGAAAAAGGTAAAGGAGTGCCTCAGTCGGATGAAGAAGCTGTCAAATGGTACAGAAAAGCCGCAGTACAAGGATATGCAGATGCGCAAATTAACCTGGCATTGTCGTATGAAAATGGGCGAGGTGTAAATCAATCAAATGAAGAGGCTATCATGTGGTACAGAAAAGCAGCAGAACAAGGATATTCAGTTGCTCAATTTAACCTTGGAGTAATGTATGAAGTAGGTAAAGGCGTGCCTCAATCGATTGAAGAAGCTGTCAAATGGTTCACAAAAGCAGCAGAACAAGGAAATGCAGAAGCGCAATTTAGGCTTGTAGTGATGTATCGGAATGGGATAGGTGTACCTCAATGAGATGAAGAAGCTGCTAAATGGTATGGAAAAGCCGCAGAACAAGGAAAGAGAACTGAGAAAAAATCAACATAACCTAGTGTTGATCCACGATAATATTTGAAAGACGATGTAATCGGTGTAATTGAAACGCGGAGTAGAATATTACTTAATTATATCTTCGATAGTGTCTTGAAGTGAAGGCTATTTCTGTACTGCTTTTTTAGTGCATACAGTAATGAAAGTAAAATTCAATTTCTACCCAATACGAAATGTTATATTAAACCGAACTTATACAGAGAATTCATTTCTAACCTACTCTTTTTAAGCTAGAAGCGCTAACTTCAAAGGCGGAGAAATATTGCAAAGACTTATCGGATAATCTATTTTTTTTGCATGACGCTATTGTTTTCTATTCAAAAGTCGGATTAGTTACTGTACCGATATGTCACTTAATCGTTATGGACAGTTAAAATTACTAAATTTAGCACCCTTTTACTCACCGTTATGCTCTCTTTCCATATTACCCTAACTACTCTGCTTTATTTTACTTTGATTTTGCATTAGTTTTGTTTTTTTGAGAGAATTGCGCAACTGCCACCTTTTTTCGCACCATAATTTAGTGTTGCGAGATTTTTTTTGCAACTGTTGCAGAATTGCGGAATAGTGCTACTTTTCTGCAATTGCAATCCCGCAATTTCGCAGTTCTGTAACTGCAACTGCTGCAAACGCAACTCTGCGATTTTCTGCAATTGCAAAAGTTTTATTAAGCAGGCCCCTGTACTTGTTGGCGGAACTACAGGGTGAGAAAATTTAATCTCACCTATTTGTTTTTTGAATAACTTTTGTTAGAGTTGTCCGATTTACTTGATTCTTTTTTGTTCGATTCACAATTAAGTAGAAATTTGTTTGGTACCATGCTCAGCTCAAAAAAAAAAGTAGGAAGGGAGTTACAAGGGTTTAATGTGAGATACCCTGTTTTTCGCAAAATGAGGTTCAAGGTTGCCACTTTATGAAAGATTTCAAATTGCTACTATTTCTGAACCACGCCACCGATTTTGCTGAAATTTTATAGGAATGAAGCAGGTTGATTGAGTTATTATTATTATAAGTTTCAGGTTATTTGGTTCGCGCATTCTCTGTAACCAAGCATTTGAATGCAACCATCGCAGTTCTTCTGATTTTACGCCGAATAAAACGTTTTGTTTTTTGAATAACTTGACTCAAAATAGTCAGGATGAGCTGAAACTTGGCATATAAAATCTGTAGACATAGGGGTTTTGTTTGAAAAAGAATTAATGCATTTGGGCATGGCGTTGTCAAGATATAAGCACGCAAACATAAGCACTCATTTTCCAGCGAGTTGCATGCGACGCCAATAACTGTCCCTTCGCGCTTCCTTGAAAATGAGTGCTTATGTTTGCTCGGCCATATCTTGACAACGCCATACCCGAATTCAATAATTCATTTTCAAACAAAACCCCTATGTCTACAGATTATACATGCCAAGTTTCAGCTCATCTGGACAATTCTGGGCCAAGTTATTCAAAAGAAAAATTGTCGCATTTCCCTGGGCACAACCTATTTCTCGATAAAAATGGGTACCCCTCATAAAACGTTTGTAACTCCCTTCAAACGTTTGAGTTGACCATGGTACCAAACAAAATCCTAGTTTCCTGTGAATCGAACAAAACAAGAATCAAACAAACTAGAAAACTTAAACAAAAGTTATTCAAAAAGCAAATAGGGGAGTAAAAATTGAGTTAACCAGTATTCCTTTCAACCGGAGGTGAGTGAAGCGGTCATTTAAAAGGGGTTGTGGACAAACCTTTTCGACGATGCTCGACCAACATTTCCTCCATCATATTTTCGCGTATGATTTTTCGTCGAAGTCGATGTCGCTCAGCCTCTGAAATGAAGCGCCACTTTATCACAAAACTAATGCGTCAACTACGATGATTATTGTTGTAAACCTAATGGCTTCAAATCGAGTAAACTAATCGCTCATCGCTCTAAAAAAGCAGGAAGTTTATTTTCTCCCGAGCTGCTGCATTACTGCAGGTTTTAGAGTCACATATTTGCAATCAGCAGCAAGATATCTCGTCAGGCACTGTCGTTGATAACGATAAGTTCGCCTTTCGATGCTTGAACACTGTTTTCCACCAAGAACGCTATTCATTTCTTAGTTATCAAGTGCGTAAATTGATAGAAAGAAGCATTGTCGACTTTCCAAGCAGGTTGCCTTATTCAATCTAAGATTTCTTCTTCCTCGCAAAGTAATTTCAACGATAAACAAACCTTGTCGACGTCGCTCCGCAATGACGTAATCGGGGAGCTGATCACGCAGTTTCGCGCGTCGAAGGCGTAACCTTTTGGCCTCCTCAGCGCGGTACGCGGCCAAGTAGGGGGTGTTCTTGAGGAGTTCGCGCTGGCGCTGAAGATAGCGTCGCTGGCGTTCCCTCGCAATGGCTCGCTTCCTGTCGGCATTTGCTACGTCGGGAGGTAACTCAACGGCATATTGTTCCTGAGAAGAAGAAGGCAGCTCACGATCACGATGTTGATGTTGCTGTTGTTGCTGTTGTTGGTGTTGATGAGATCGCTGCTCCACCACCTCTTCCTCCTCATTTCCCTCTCCACCAATAGCCCTCTCATCCGAATCGCATCCACGCCACTTGTCACTCTTCGCTCCCTTAACCCCCTCCACTCCTGATGATACCACCGCTCCTATCGACTGCTTCGTTTCCTCTGAACGTTTTTGACGGCGCAGAGCGCGCTGCTGTCTCGCTAACGATGCACAACTTCGGCGGTGGTTGTTCATCGATTGTTGCAGACGGATATTTCGCTGGTACTGAGCGCCTTTAGGCTTAGGCTTAGGCTTAGCGGCTGACAGCTGTTTAGCAGCTATCGTTTCTTTCACAGCTATCATGCGCAGTCGTTCGCTTGCTCGTACACCGCTTGTCGAAGGCGATTCTTCTTCTACAGCTGGTTCGACGGGAAAAGACTGCTTGCGCCTGTAGACGCGATTCGGGAAAGAAATCGAAGAAGATTCTTCTTCTACAGCTCGTTCGACGGAAAAAGACTGCTTGCGCCTGTTGACGCGATTCGCGAAAGAAATCGAAGTAGACGGTCGGCCGCTATCGTTGCAGGCGGTGGTGAAAAATTCGCTTTGTGACGTCTGAGAAAAATTTATCAAAAGGTCAATCGCCGACACTCCTCCTTCCATTGCTGTTTCGGTTGGATTAATGCTCACCTGAAATCGGCAAATAATAGCATTGCACGGCAATAGTTACATGATTAATTTGGAAGTGTATAAAAGTACAAATCAGTCTGCAGTAGAAAATCAACTTAAATAATAAGTCAGCACAAAATTATTGCAATTATAGAATTACAGTCTAATTCAGATGTAACAGCCATTCGATGCATTCTCGTGCAATAAACATTAAATTTGGGGTCGGATAAGTATGCGATATTATATAACAATGTGTAGTCGACCCTGGATATTCGGAGATAGGCATTTTGAACAAATTTTGCAGTCAGATTTTTAGTCGCTATAACCGTAAATATAAAAAATGGATAAAAAATTCGCATCAATAAATAAGTAAAATATTGTCAACTATGCGCACAAATGCAAAGGTTTGAAGGTTAACGAAGCCGACAGTTCCGAAAACTGATTGCTGATCTGAAAACTAAACCAACCAGCTTGCGCTGATCGTCTTGGTTCGTAAGGCGAAACTCGGCAGAATTACGTTGCCTTTTGTTCTTCGAACTTTCACAGGCTTCTTCGGTAGTACTACTCTCGTGGGTGTCCATCTCCGACAAAGGCATACAGAGCGCATTTCCACTGCATTTTAATTCGATATTATTCCAATATTTTGGCTCTTTGTCAACTTCATCTTGTAGTTGATTTATCGCTACAGTCGAGACTGGTTGGTCAGTAGGGAACCTTTGCGGTACGCTGGCTGACCCAGCTGTTCGCTTTCGGTTCCCTCTAAAAATCGATTGTCATTCTATTGAAATATGCGCACTGACGAAAGAGAAAATATATCTAAACCAGTCAAAATAAAGCGTTACAATAAAATTAACGTACAAATAAATAAAATCTACTTTACTATTTTCGTCGTAGTGCGTACCTATATTAATATTATATCATTTAACTTGTAGTCTTTTCGGTCTTACTAAACAATAATACTCCGCAGATACAATTCACAGCATAATAAGCCTTACTTGATGACTTCCCAGTCGGGTTCTCGCCAGAACTTTCGCTTATCACCGTCTCCTTCGCGATCAATCTCGCTGATGACCAAGAACTCTGACTGGCTGACGGAGGTCACCGACTTCTTCGACATGCTCAGCAACGAGCCGATAATAATTCTACATTAAGAGCAATTTCTTCATCTGATTCTGCAAAAAAAGAATAACTGTAACTTTACAAGGGAGCTGAAAAAACTACCTTGAAAGCTGTGATCAATTATTTTACAATATCAAAAAAAATATCTAAGGAACCCTGATTCAATAAAACGGCTATAAATACCTTACTATAAAAGTTAGGCGCGGTTTTAATTTGACGTTTTTATTGATAAAAAAATGTTGGGGTTAAAATTTCGAAGCGAGTGACACTAATACGGTAAAAGAATATCATCCGTTTAGGAGCTGAAAATTATTCAGAAGCAACTGAGCTACAAAGCGCAGTTAACTTCAAGTTCACACGTCAGTTTCGTTTCTGAAAGGTGAATTTCTCTCATTCCATATCTTGCAAGCTTTTTGATTTGGGTTTGATTCAAAAACAAGTTCATCCTCGAAAACACTATTCTTTTCATTTTTCTTGAAAGAAACGATCCATGCTTCTGTACTCGCAACAATAAGTCGAGCGAGAAAAGTCAGTTTTTATAGTCGTGATGGCTCCCTAAATTTTAAGGAAATTTTCATGTTCACTACAAACGAAGGATGATTATGATAAAATTTGCTCAGCTCATTATTTAGGGCCTGTCTCCGACAACTAAGAGTGTCTTCACTTTCTCCTTTCAATTCAAGAAATTACAGTTATTTTTATTAATAGCTGACGTGGGCTATCACGAAGCTCAAGTCACCTGTGGGACTATGGAAATTTTTCGCGAAATTCTCACGCAATGCTCTCTCGTGCGAGTCTCTTTCGCGCTATTTTCCGGCTGTCACTCATGACCAGTCGGGTCATCGCGCCGGGTCAGAGTGACCAAGCCCCGCCTCTCCCCGACCGTCAGGCCTCGCGCCGTGGGTGGCGGCTCGACGCCTTTAGGACTAATGCTAGAATTTATGCTAGGCGAATGCGCGTCGATCAAAAGCCAGGAAACTGCATTCATTTAATTGCAAATCACTCCGAATTTTACACCAGTCCACACACACATGAGTAATGTCATTGTAGCTGCCTGGAATCGGCTGAGGCTCAGTATCTGTAAAACGAAAAGGGCTGGATGTGCCAAGCAATTGAGTTATCATCTCGCGGAATTGTGGTGGAAAAGTGTACAGCGCGTACTTTGCCCTGCTCGCAATGGTCGCGCGAACAGAACATTTTGCAACACTCGCATTTTCATGAACTTCCCGAATTTAACTAGCCGCGTTTTCGCCTTGTGAGTATACCTTGTAAATTACGCTTTGTAAAATTATCCTGTAAAGAATACGTACCTACCCTGAAAATTGTATTTTCTTTTAACCAGGCTTCTCATGAGCAATTATAAAGATTAAAACATGATTAACATTAACATAAAGCGAAACATAAAATACAGTAAAACCTGAGTATAAGAGACACTTTGCGATTTCCCGTGCACCTGTACTATGCTACAACACAGGAGCCGACCCCGGTTATAAGAGCACCCCGGATATAAGAGGCATTTTTTTGGCGGATTATAAGGCCATGACCCGGATATAAGAGTAGGCACCCCATAAAATCATAAGGAACAGCCAACTTAAGCGGTAGACCCGGTGCTATAGTAAGTAAAAGGTCATGGGTTCGATTCCCATGATGTTCGAGTTCCCTCTAAATGATTCACAGGGGACGCGGGAATCGAACT
>NIUQ01001281.1:0-32840 GCA_002796945.1 Plectus sambesii | reverse complement strand
GCTAGACCTCCCCTATCGATTGAACGCAAGGACTTTACAAATAACCTGTTGAAGAAAAGTTATAGGGTCTCAAACGGGGCTCCAAGTGTAAAGCGATTTTGGACATGTTTTGAACTGCCGCTTGGGCCCCATAACGACTCTCTGGATCAAACTTCGCCCACTTCAAGCTCGTCCTAGGGAACATCTCTGGTTAAAATTTCGCCTTTGGGCGTTACTTCTCCGAGTCAGAAGAGTCAAACATTTTTTTGTAACGCTCTGTATATTTTAATAAAAAATAAAACATATAAATCAAATTTGGCCTTACCTGTTAATGTAGAAAGGAGGCACTTTGGTTTACAAGCATAATGGAACGGTTAGCTCAATTTGTTTCCAGTAAGCCAGACCGTGAACGAAACACTTCCGTAATGTGTCTTTACAGGGAAATCGACCCATGTAAAAATCATCTAAGCTGCGGCGTAACTATGAAAATGATGTCACCATTCGACGTGCGGTGGTGGGATCCATCGTTGAGGCTATCGAACCCACCTACTACGACCGAGAAGGGCAAGGAAAATTTTCAAGAGTCAAGCAAAGATTACGACCAAGAGATGTGTGAAGAACAATGCGAAATCAGCCCTAGTAAATGTTCCTGCATACCCCAAACAGCGACTGGTAAACTTTCCTTTAGGAGAGATTTTAAGATAACCGAAAATGCAGCTAGCTGTGTTGTTAATTTTATCGGGTTCATCTGAGTATAAGTCCGCTCAAATTGAAGCCCTCGGGGCATTTTTTCGGTTTGACTCTCCAAATATTAAAATAAGCTCATGGACCTATTTGGGGTCCAAAAAAATCATCTTGCATGCATGAAATAACAGGGTGTCACGAAATACTGGCGTCATGGTCTAGAGAGAAAACCGTTTAGTTAACAAAAACGCTGCCAACACCACGTGAAAGAGCATCAAATTATGAGTTCGAAATCATATGAAGTCTTTTTCTAATCTATAGAATTGGTTCTTTTTTGTCATTTTATATCAAAAAGGTTAGTTTGCACATACACTTACAGACAAACCTGTCCGAATGCTTTTATTTCCTTTCCTTTATGATTTCTCCGTAGCTGCCTGACAGAGTCTAACGAAATTTTATTCATTTATAGAAGAAAGGCTTGCCTACAAAATGAGTGGCGGAACAGGATTATTCGATTATTTTATGCTGAGATAAATAATTGCAAAGTGGATGATGTCCACCATGCAGACAGTCTTTTGCTTTTGAATTAATTATCTCAGCATTGAATAATCGAATTATCCTGTTCTGCCGCTCATTTTGTAGCCAAGTCTCTCTTCTATAAGTGTGTAAAGTTTCATCAGAATCTGTCATTAAGCTATAGAAAAATTTTAACTGAAAGCAAAAATGAGTACATTTGGACAGTTTTGTGCCTTACTGTCAGTGAATGTGAAAAATCTCACAATTTTTAAAGAAGCATGAACTGACGAATAATAGATCAATTTTAATGATTAAAGAAAGAAAATCTAAGTCAGAATGTGCTCTTTCCAACGAAAAAACCGCAATTTGATCGGTAGCGGTTTCACCGAGTTATGCGCATTGAAACCTTTCCGAAAAAATGCGACACTCACAAGTTGCCAGCCTAATATTTCCTTAACCTCTAAGTTTCATAGATTTCCAACATTTTTTTCGTTTCCTATTGTTTTTCATATTCTTAAAAGTTTTATTTTGACCCTCTTTTTAGTTTTTGAATTAATTTTGTATGGATATCTCATTATGAAATTAATTCAACGTTAAATTTAAACAATAAGAACACTGACAAAGATACCGCTAACATTTGAGTCGATTTTAAATAAACAGAAAACTAGCTTCAACTAAATAAATTTTTTGCCATGGCGTTACTACAACCCCTGTAATCAGCCCTTTGATTTTTACCTATTTGGCAAAAAGTTTTGTTTGCAACATTCAGAAAGTCAATCTACACATGCTGAGGACAAGGTTAAACGTGGAGTTGAGGCCTACTTTGGACCCTTTGGAGTAGCTGCTCGCGGGCCACATGCAAAAGCATCTGCTCAATTTGGCGAGAACATGAAACTAGAAATAAAAGCCGAGCTGTTTACTCTTGAGGTGAATGCATGTTTTCTTGTTCTTCTCATATCTCATTATAAGTAGTGAACACTCAGGGAAAATTTTATTATTACCAGACGTCCCATGTGGCTGAAACTAATTTATAGCGAAGCAGAACTAGATGACAAAAAAGCGACTTGAGCTGGTGATTATTTTTCGACCGCTCACATCTTTTAAAATTATTAGTTTGTTTCAACTGCTTTAATTTATATTTTTGTCTTTGTTTAGAACTTTGCATGCTTATTAGCTTGTATCGAATATGGAACTCTTATTTTTCAGCTGAAGGCATCTTTTTTGAAGATAAAATTTATGCCAAATATGAATGTGCTAATCAAGCTTCGTCCGCATGATGCAGGAATGGTCTTAATTGGATTTGGAACTAATGTTTCAATGGATCCTCCAAAATTTCAAATCGTGACACCTTTGGTTACATTTACATTTCTACTTTGACAGTTGTGTCTAATGGTAATGTATGTGATTGCTAAATATTCTTTTCAAATGAAGTCACTTTGCGTTTATAGCTGTTCATCCGAGTACTGCTCTCAAATTGCCGTAAATATTTCACAATTTCACTCCAATTAAACGCTATATTGTCGAAATTACTCGACCGTTCAAGAAAACCACAAGCGCCTAGCACCAGTACGCCATTTATCTGTACCGTATATTATGGTGATGTCTTGCTTCAAATGAAGTGGTAGCGTTGCGTAACGCATCATCGCGGGATTTTGACTGGCGTATTTACTCCGTTAAAGGTGGTTGGCGATTACTGGCGTTGCTCCGAATACTTCGGTATATTATGCAGCAAAACCGACAAATGATCGCCCTGAAGATAGATGAGATAACATGCATCACACAAAGCAGCTATCAGAAGTGTTTTCAATAAAATTGAGAAAGGCAACTGAAATACAGCCGATGCCGCATTGAATACAAACTAAGGGCAATTTCATAACGTCGTCCAATAGACGAGCGGTGAATTTCAATGGTCGTCCAACGGAAGAAGAGGTCAAGGTCATAGCGTCGTCAATTGGACGCCGTTACGAAATAATCTGTACGGCAAAAAGCAAAATAAACGCACTGATCGATGAGGTAGATTTCATTAGTGTGCGTCACGATGGATTTCGTATGTCCTCATCCTTCATGTTTGATATGTCCCCAAGTCTGGGACGGGTTTCTTTAGGATAGTAGACCGCTTATTGTTATTTGAATTCCCCGCGTGCTCCGGAGCCACGTTGTACCGTGTTCAATGAGTATCGCCCGAGGCNGATGGATTTCGTATGTCCTCATCCTTCATGTTTGATATGTCCCCAAGTCTGGGACGGGTTTCTTTAGGATAGTAGACCGCTTATTGTTATTTGAATTCCCCGCGTGCTCCGGAGCCACGTTGTACCGTGTTCAATGAGTATCGCCCGAGGCGGTGTAGCTCGCCTTGTATAACAAGAGCACCGCATCATGTTAAAAGTGACTAACAGCAGCGCATTTTTCGTTAGCATTCTCACACAAAACATAGGGGCACCTAAACAGAGCAAGGAGGTGGTGCCCCTATGTTTTGTGTGGGAATGCTAACGAAAAATGCGCTGCTGTTAGGCGCTTGTCCTCATGTTGTCCCCGTGTGTACCTCTTGCCTAGCCTACTTGTATAAACGGTCTTATACCTCTCCGCCTCCGGCCTCCTGGTCTTCCGAAGGTCAGAACACAACACTGTTCGAAAGACTTTGCCAACGCCTCCGGTTTAAGTCGCCATAAATGTGAGGTCCATCCAGAATTGGTCAGAAATTATACAAGCAGCACAGCCAGCGTCACCAGTGATGAGAGCAGCCAGTCAAGCAACGTCAGATCACGCCCATCTCAAGATAAATATTCGCGCACAATTCGTGACGAATGCAACGCCGAACTACAACTACAACAGAAGGACTTGCTGCAACACCTAAAGGAAGTGCATCAGCGATCTGACATCAGATCGAGAGCGGACACTTCAACTCCGTGCAAGCCTTCGACAAGTGGCGCAGCGACGTCGAGAGAACAAACACCGTCAAATCCGTTGCTGATACCCGAGCTGCCAAACAAAGCAAGACTGGAGGAGAAAGTACTTCTACTGCTCGCGGTCCCATTCGAGCGATCGTCAAGGCACTGGACGAAGGGCTCAGCGTGTGTCGATCAAGTCTGGCTATCAATGCAGCAGTTTCGTCACGGCCCAGTATTTCGAAGATGGCCACGTAGAAGCGAAATTCTGTCTGCAACATAGTGGCCATGATATTGAGCCAGCGAAACTGCCGCTAGATGTTGAAGCCCGCGAGCTCATTGCGTAAGTGAATTAAATAATTTAGTTGAATTAATTAATTAAACCGAAATTTCTGAATTAAGGTCTTATATCAGAGAAAATCAAACGAACCAATGGATCACAGATAAGCTGAATAAGCTGTATGAAGATAACAACGACCGCAATTTCTTCATTAACCGAAAAGACATCGCAAATGTGAGGCAGAAGTACCACCTTCACCCCGGCAGATTGCACGAGGACGATATGCAGAGCGTTGAGGAGTGGATTCGACGTGATAAAGCAGCGACTGATTCGAACGGATGGGAGAATTTTTTTGCATATCGATGAGCAAGTGATTCCGCAAGTATTTAAACATTTATAATAGTACTCATTTTAATACCGCCTGGGCCAAAAGTAAAGAAACACGTCAGATTTTTTAAAACTCCATGAAAACGCAACTACAGGCAACTCGCTTAATAACGTCAGCCAAGGGGGTAGTAATTAAATCGGCCGGTTAAATTGCTAAAATCAGCCGTTCGTACTCAAAACAGCCGGTCATACTTAAAACAGCCGGTAAAAAATGATCTTACATAAATTAGCCTGTTGTACTCAAATCGGCCGGTTAGACGGATTTTTACTGTAAATACCTGGTAATAAGTGTAAGTGTACGGTGACCAATTAGTGACACTGACGGGTGTCAATTTCAAAAGTTGATTTGCGCGAAATTGACCTGCTTGCCTGCTTTGAATGCGCCCAATGTGACCGTAGTGCCCCACGCAATTCACACAGTGATTGATCATTTGCGAGAAAGCGCAGCTGTTTGGTAAAAATGCCTCGTTTTAAAAAGAATCGGAAATGCTCTTTCGATGATTTGATTTTCTAGTGTATTTGCATGTGCTTCATTTTTCTGTTCCTGAACTGTCTTGTACCCAGTCTTCACTTGTGAATGCAAACAGAACGAGAAATGACAGCAATCTTTAAAAAATTTTGCATTCAAAGCAGGCAAGCAGGTCAATTTCGCGCAAATTAACTTTTGAAATTAACACCCGTCAGTGTCACTAATTGTTCACCGTACACTTACACTTATTACCAGGTATTTACAGTACAAATCCGTCTAACCGGCCGATTTGAGTACAACCGGCTGTTTTAAGTAAGACCATTTTTTACCGGCTTTTTACCGGCTGTTTTAAGTATGACCGGCTGTTTTGAGTACAACCGGCTGCTTTCAGCATTTCTACCGGCCGCTTTAATAATTATCCAACTTTTTCAACAAAAATATCGCGATGAAGCTGAAGCGCCGTTTGTTCAACATGGTCATCATCCCAACCATGCTCTACGGCGCAGAAACGTGGGCCCTGACGAAACAGGCAGAGACGAGGCTGGCTACGACGCAGCGTCGAATGGAGTGTCGAATGATCGGCGTGCGACTCCTCGACCATCGCTCCAACGAGTGGCTACGCGGCGTCACAAAGGTCGTCGACATCGTCAAAGCGGCTCGACGACGGAAGTGGCAGTGGGCGCGGAAGGTCGCAACGATGAGCAACGACAGATGGGCCAAGCGCATTACCGAATGGCGCCCACCGAGCACACGAGGAAGAGGGCGGCCCCGTAGGAGATGGCGCGATATTATTTGTAAAACTGCCGGTGCTAATTGGATGTTGATGGCGCACGATGTACATAGTTGGAATAACCTTGGAGAGGCCTACCTTCGAAATGATTGTGATTAGGCTTGTTAAATAAATTTTCAACAAATATAAATTGCTTAAGAACATAAGATTACTTGCAGGCAATATTGCTGGAGTCATGAAATGTGTTGAAGCAGCGCGCGAAGGGAACACATGTATTCCAGGCGGAGCAGCAGCAGCAATAAGAACTTTACTATCCACTGCAAGAGACGCAGAGCGGTAACACTATTCAGCGCTTTTTTATCATAACCGCGGGGAAAATATGAGAAAATATGAAAAGCAATATTTATGCATTGAGTTCAGTTTATGTTAGTGATCACTCGACTTTTTGCTGCTCATCGAGGCGCTTGTGATTGACAAACTTCTTGCCACCGCCGGCGATGTATGAGATGTAGTAAAAGCGGGAGAAAAGGAAGAGGTAGGCGAGCTCCATGAAGGCGCCGACCAAATAGCTCTTTAGAGTGACGTCGCACTGTCTCCCTTGGACAAGCGTAATGTAGGCCAGGTGGATCATAACGACGTGGGTGATGAGGAACTGGACGATCTGCGACGCCGTGATCATTCGGGCCACTTGCGGCGGCACGCGAATTCGCAGTGATCGAAGAAAGTAGTAGCTGTAAGAGAATTAGTAGGCGTCAGGATTAATGGATATTATACCAATTGCGTTTTACTTGTGCCCGTCCCGCTTCTTTTGCTACGGGTAGTCATAACCCAAGGACTGATGTGAGTTTCAGTTGGAAGGATTATGTAACCGAGAAGCCTTTGTCATGCATACTCATTGAATTTTTTTAAATTGTCAAATACAAATTTTTTCCAAAATGCGGCCAGAACATTCAAACTCCAATACGAACTTCCCGCGGTGGTATACGACCCTTGATGGGTGGACTGTAATATCCCCAAAATCTGTCTGCAGAGGAGATGCAGAGACGGCAAATCACAATTAAGACTAGGATTGATGAAGGAGGTTCTCTTTCGGATTCTGCGCAAATACTGTGCCCACCCGCTCACTAAATTGTATTACCTGTACATAAAGGCGTGCACTGTATAGTTGAGATAAACGATCCAGATCATGTAGGCGTTGTCGGCAGAGTAGGAGATGAAAGCAAAGTAGCCAGTGAGGACGTGATGGAACCAGTGCATGAACATGAGTGGCTTTTTGCGCAGCACGATGAAAATGGTGTCGACGAGCTCTGGGATCTTCGAGACCACCCACAAGAACGTCCAGTAACCAGCGCGGTTGTCCGTGTAGCTACGATTTATTTTGCAGTACGAATCTAAATTATCAACTGTTAACTAGACTGGACTGTAACGAGGACGAAAAATTAACATATTTTGGAAAAGGGAACATTGGGTCGACGAGAAAGCAAAACTTCAAAGAATATTATTCTTTTACATGTGCGTCACTTACCGGTCAATCCTTTGTTGAAGATTTCGCCAAAGAATGTCGGCGTGAGGAGAAGAGTACCCAAAACGCTGAACAGGGCCAGGAAAGCATTCCAAGCGTTAAGTGGCAGTTGAAGGTCAAAGGGCTTCCTGTCGCGCATGAAGTACTTGATGGAGAAGATGGTGACGACGTAGAAGGCGGCCAGCTTGACGACGAACATCTCCGTCGCATGGGTCCATTGCTTGGCGGCGCCGTAGTCAAAGGTCGAACTGAAGAACACGTCCATCTTCGTGTGCGTGATGAGACCACCGTTGGGGTAGAAAGTGATGCTCACGCGCTCGCGCCGGCGCCTCTTATAGGCGCTCGTGTCTCAGCTATCGGTGGTAGCATTGCGCACGGGGAGCCCGCTGAGACGAGCATGTGAACAAAGAATGTCTTCTTCCGCTCGCCGCGACTGTCTACACCTCGAATGATGTTCGGTCGTGAGCGTCGTCCGTCGAAAGAGAAAGTGGTCCGACGTCGATCGCCTGATTTAACAGTCTGATGCAAACATCTTGCTAAGATAGCGCTTGCTTTCTCTCATCCACGCTAGACGTGGCGTGATGGTTACGATTAGGAGCACTTCCCCCAGACAGGTTTGCAACATTGACCCCCTCGGAGTCTGATGACATGTGTACAAAGATATTTGCAACAAAGGATCGATCTTTCACCTTTATTACAAAATCGTCAACTTGGAAAGTGAAAATTCTTAGGGGCGTATGTTCCCCAGAGCTTTTAAGTAAGCACTGGATAAAGTTGGAACATGCGTCGAATCCTCCAGACATTGAAACAATACTCCCCTTTAGGCGCCGACCGGCACTCACGTCTGCTCCCAAGAAAGCGGCCTATACGACATGTCGGCTCGCCCTTCTGAGCCTGCTATCGTACATGGGTAGTTTTCTACTCTTTTTCTTTCTTAAACAATCTTCAGTGTAGGGTATTAGAGTTGAAAATCAAATGGGATCAGTTAATAGTACGTATACACTTTGGGATCCCAGTTTTCACATCAACGTCAAGGTGAATTACACGCCTCACACGATTTGGCAAAGCGCCGACAATGACACCTCTATTACCGCGCACGTAAGGCAATGATTAATTAATTGTGTTATCCTTTTGTTGAGATAGATACAGCTTTTGACGCGCATCCTAATAACATATGCTTGCCGGTGGTTGGTAGTGCCTGGTGTCGCGAACATTAATCGTCGAGAACAAAAACTGCGAATATGCATGTCTCTGTTGAAACTAGCTGACGACATAGTTTTGTAATTTTTCAAATGAGCAGCGCACACATATGACCAAGAAACAACATAATATCCAGGCTGACAATAAATAAACTGTAAATTAGAGCTTATTCGACTTTGGCCTGCTTCTTTTCGGCGACAAACTTTTTGCCTCCGCCACGAATGTAGGAGTGATAGAAGAAGTTGCCGAAGAGGGCGAGGNCGACTTTGGCCTGCTTCTTTTCGGCGACAAACTTTTTGCCTCCGCCACGAATGTAGGAGTGATAGAAGAAGTTGCCGAAGAGGGCGAGGTATGAGATTTCCATGCCGAGGCACAGCCAGTAAGTGTGAGGGGTCACACTGCAAGTTGTGCCTTGGAGGTAGAGGAGCCCGACGTGGAAGAGCACCAAGTGAGTGATGACGAACTGCAAGATCTGGAGCACGGTGATGCATTGCGCAATCGAAGCTGGGATCTTGATGTGCATCGAACGCAGCAAGTAGTAGCTGCAAAGAAATCACTTTCATTTTGCAAATACTGATAATCTCGACTTTCATGAATGCGTGATATCTTTGTTAATGTCTGACCGTCAGACTTTTAAAAACAGTAATCTTTGATACAAGATTATCAGTAATATACGTCTTCCACTATTGATGCTCTGCGACACCCTAAGATGTCCAACAATAGAAAGTGTTTTTTGTGACGCAAAGGGGAAAAAAATGAGGACACATTCTTGTTAATCGTATGGTATCTGACATTTACAAAAGGATGTTCTTGGTGCAAATGCATATCTATTCAACTGACCTGTACATGATGGCGTGAACCGAAAAGTTGAGCCAGACGATCCAAGAGTTGAATGCGGTGTCTTCCTTGTACGACAGCATGGCGTAGTTGAGCGTAAGAACGTGATGATACCAGTGGAGGAACATGAGCGGTCGCTTGCGCAGGACAATGAGGATGGTGTCGCCGAGTTCGGCAACTTTCGATAGGACAAACAGCCAAGCCCACAATCCGCTCGTGCCCTCGAAGAAGTCACCAATTTTGCAATAGGATGCTAAAAATGACTTTTGTTTAAAAGATATTCACATTTTATTACTTACCAGACAAGCCGTATTTTTGAATTTCGTGCCAAAGCGCCGGTGTTGTCACGAGGCATCCACCGATGCTGAAAAACGCCAACCAGCCATTCCAAAAATTGAGTAGGCCTTCTAGCTTGAACGGCTCGCGATTTCGCATCAGAAACTTGAGCCCGAAGATGACGACGATGTACGCCATGGAGATCCAGAAGGCCGGCCACGTGACATCGTGGACGTAGGCCTTGGCGGCGGTGTAGTCGAACGGCGTGCGCAAGAGCAGCTCCGAGAAAGCGTAGCCCATGTTGAATGCAATCGAGCGACTTGCACACCACCGGGAATATTGGTCAGACCACTTCTGTCACGCCGGCGCCGAGGGATGTCCTTTATAAGCACGTTTGCGCGATAAGGCGAGCGATAAGATGACGTCTGCTTGTGCATGTGCGCGCTCACGTGCGTAGCAGTGGCGCGATCGCCTGCTTTTCTTGCTCAAGCCTTAGTTTAATGTTCCGCTGCACAGAGTCCATTTCAATCATTTCTTAAAATATGTAAGTACAAGTATATTTCCTCAAGTGCTTTAGGGCGGTTAGCATTCCCAAACAGCCGAAAGATCGCGAAACAGCAGCCCTGCAATCGAACAGGCTGAAAAATGATTCATATACTCTGCTACGAATAAGTTTTCGAATAAGCGATAATTTACGTCAGCGGTTTGAAAGCAGGTCAGGTGTCATAATAGTCTGTTTATCCCATGTGCGATTAATGCTGCGTCACGAAATCCGCTTGAACGCGAATCAGTTCACAGCTGATATGGTGTCGATGCAACCATTCGACGCATATCACGTTTGACGCTGGAAACAACATCATAGAGGTATTTAATTTCGCAATCGACAGAGAGAACCCATTATTAACGTTCAATATGCACTTTTCAATGCTGCGAGTTGTTGGCGTAATTGGCGGATTTGTTCTTTCGCTAATAAGAGGTAACATAAGTTCTGTGCTAGTTATGGAAAAGGAGTAGTAAAAACTAAACGAAATGTTGAGTGAAACGTCGTACTATAAGCATGAAACAGTCATTTCTGTCCGTCTACATTGATAATCAGTAAAAGACACCTATCGTTTACATAGTAATTCCGATTAAAAGAGCTTTTAAAAGTTCCCCTTTGTATTCTCTTGCATCCGGGTAAATTTAATTGTATTTCTTTTATCCTATAAGCTGTTCGACTGCAAACCAGTACGAAACCTTTTTCTTATTCGATCTACTTCCGTCATAGCTCAGCTATTGATTTGTCAAGTACATTTAATATGCTTTAGGTGGAAACGCTCCGTGTGGAACGCCGGGTTATACACAAGTTAAATACTATAACAACCCAGGGGAAGTGTGCAGCGCAGATTACACAGGATGTTCTGGCGCTGGTGCGGCAACAACTCTGGCAAAATCGTGCGTGGGGGCAAGTGCGGAGGCGACCCTTGACACAGCCATAAGGCGCTTCTCTGAACTGAATCAGACCTGTCTCGATCGCAGGCTCATTCCCGAGTGCTCCAGCGTCCCGAACCGTATGTTAATTATACTCTCTTATCGTTTTAATACATCGCCTCACAATCCTAGGCTTGTTTATCAGCACACTAAGAGTTATATAAAACAAATCCTGCAATGCACAAAATCTTATTTCGAAATGCCAATGGCCTGTGTTATAGGATTCGGATTTATCATCAAACAGTATGACAGCATGAGAGTCGATGCAACTACAAGTGTTTATGGGATTATAAAGCTGGTCATGGTTACACCGCCAGAAACGGTTATCAAGTGCGTCGTCGAATGTTACGGTATGCCCAACTGCCTTGCATTCAACTGGAGATCTGATCTCCAAATGTGTGAACTGCTCAATTATTTCTACCACACATATTTCATCGATTATATAACTTATGAATATGATGAGAATTCAGTGTGGTACGAGCGTCAATTGTAAGTAGCGGGTCCCGGTTTGCCCTCTCTCTTCTGTTTCCGACGCATGACTTTCATCTGCCACAGAGGCAAATGTGATCAAAAAGAGAGTATTGCTTATAATTGTAAATACAGTGCATCTCTGAGTTTATTATATCGCCAAATAAACTGCTTAAAACTGTGATTGTGGCAGCTTGGCCTAATGACAAAAAATAGTCAAAAGGCCGACAGAATCAATAAAATTCGAATTCGATCGACGCATTGTACGGAGACGCAACGGACGCGCCTATTCATTTTAGCAGTGAGTCAACTGATAAGCGCTTCATCAGCCATGATGGACAGAGTCTCTCTCGATCACCGTTCCATTCGTGCATGCATTAACATTTTATTTTGTACAGACATTTACAGTTAGTATTCGAAATCATGGCACAATCAGAAGTGGGCAGTGGAGGAACAGAGAGTCGCGAGAGAATCTACAGGATACCGTAATTCTCTTTGGCGCGATCTCCATAATAATTTATTTTCTTACAATGGGGGAGGTCGCAGTCTCATAGTTGCTCCTTGGGACACAGTTCATAAGATTACGTCCTTGGAATTCTACAATCGCAATAGAGTGTTTGATCAAAAAATCGAATATCACAGGATATAATCAGAAGATGGTCAAACAACGCGCTTGTAATCGAGCAGTACCGCAAAACTACAATAATTCCGTGAAAGAGATTCAAGCCACGATCATCACGTATTTCCTTTACAAATTAAAGCCAAGAACATCACTTTGGGCGCAAAGCAACGGGTGCTGAGATATTGCTGCTTCGACAACCAGGTCTGAAACAGTCGTCTGACCGGAGGTCGATGTTTCGTAAGGCTCTGTTGATGACGGAGGCGGCGGGAAGCGTTTCCTCGTCATAGATCCTGTAGTACAAGAGCAGTTCGCGGACGTCCTTCGCCAACAAATGGGGACTGTCCTGCTTAAACTGCGCTATTTTCCACATCACCAATGGAGGAAACGGCTGCAAAGAATAAAAGACAACGTCAGCATTTAAGTCACAGCGACGAACTAAATCCGAAACCTTTGTTTGATGGCCGCCAATCGCTCCCGGGCTAATCGAACCCGTGTCGTAGTATCGACTCAGAATCTTGCTGAAAACACAAATTGGTGGTTTGGACAAAACAGAATTGTCAATTATTTGAATGCGCAGACGTCTTTCAGACTTTTTTCACAAGCGCCGATTGCGGCACAAACATAAAAACAAGCAATTAAAAGGTGCCGATTAGAGCGTGTTCGGACCTGACGCAGCCGTGCGAGACGAGAAGTTGGCGAGAGATGTCGCAGGGGCGGACGCCCATCTCGGCGTACTCGACGATCTGTCGACGAATGAAGTCGGGTAGAGGACGACCGTTAACGAAAACGCCACCGAGCTGATTGACTCCGGCCTGGCCTAAAATGTGTCTTCTTCGTCGCTAGTCACACAGTTGAACTCGCAAGGAGGCGCTGGCGCCTAATTCATACCCGAGTGCGGCATGACGAACGGAGAGCAGTGGTCGGACCGGAAAAGACCAATGCATGCGAGCCGCGTCTCGGCCGAGCTGACTTGGATGGACATAGGGTCCCGTACGCTGATCAATTATTCCATTACCGTCCGATTTCACCTGCGCATCGCTTATGCTCGCCCTCCGCACGCCATTCTATTAGTCGCTTAATTAATTGCCGCCTCGATGAATTGCGCGAATTGCGGCGGTTCAGGAGCGGTTATCCCAATCGAATCGATGCGACTTTGATCAGTCATTATTGTACGTCAAACAGCCGACTCCAAGAGATCACAGATTGCCGTTTCCGAGCCGGACCTGGCGCCATTCGCTGACTTTCCTCGTCCTTTCTTGCTGTTAGCGCCATTTTTAAACAAGCAAGGAAACGCCTTTTGTCTTAGCTCGTTGCTGAACGCGATGTAGACGAAGGGATTTCCGCCAAAGTTCAACAGGGACGATATTTGAGCGCCGTACGAAGCGAACGCCGAACCGTCGGGAGCGACAGAAAAAAAGACGATGACCATTACCTGAAATAGCTAATATTAAGATAATGTCCCAGGTCAACAAGAAATTCGATCCACTTCCATACTGCATAGCGCCAAACGCTAATACTGCAGAGAAAGCCGACATCTGTTGATCCAATTTATCATCATTTTAGTATTTGCCTATCGTACCGCACAAACTATACTGAACTAAAATGAAAGCTTTGTAGTGATAAGAGTCAAAAGACGACCAACCATTCCACGGTTCATCGTTTACTCAATGAATTTGAAAATTATTCTTAATCAAACGACACCTTTAACAATTTCTCCACCTTGCCTAATAAAGGGCATCACCGCTGCAATTCGCTTGAAGTCTTATCGCGTCCCCATCATCTCAACATACATCCTTTTTAACGTTATAGAGAAATTGAAACTATAAACACAATTGAACGATGCAGTACTAGAGATTTTACCTGATTGAAGCAAAGAATTGCCGACTGAAGGAGAACTCTCAACTCTCGTTTCTTCAAGATTCTGGAGCATGAAGTTGTTCTCATCGCAGACAGGTAGAAAAAACAACATCCGTACATGATAATGGCGCTCAGAACGCAAGCGACTTGGTTACTTATCATGATATAGTAGCCAGGATAGGCTCGGTTGGCAATTACCAATGAGCAATTCTCGTAAATGGGAAGGAGAACTAGTTCGAAACTGTATGCTGCCGTCCATAGCACACAGAGTATATTGCATAATGCGAATGTACCCAGCGTAAGCCGCCAATCGACACTCTGAAACCATCTCATTAGGAAATGAATATTGCTGAAAGTGATTCGACTCGAACTTTTGATATCTTATCGTGGAAGACGATTGCAGCAAAGCGATTGATGGCCAGCGCGAGTTGATTCAGCGTCGTTCCCTGCGATACGTAGCCCAGAAACGCGAACAACGCCCTTTTCTGCGTAACTTGCATCGCCACTGGATGAATGAATACCCCTGTAAATCAGCAAAGCGAGTGCATATACCATCTCCACTTTGATAAGAATAATTTCCCAAATGAAAGAGGACATTTTTCATACTGATTTGCCTCGGAAAATGACCTTTTTAATTTGGTAAACAACTTTTTTGAATTGGGAACTGTCATTATTCAAGTGAAAATGATTTAGGGTCGATCTAAATGCAACACACAACATGTACAGAGGCCAAAAAACAACACAACTTGGTCCACTTACAGAGAGACGTGACGATCAGCTCCAGAATATCAATAGGCGCCATGCTGAATACCAGGATGTGAAATGAGCGTCCAATCTCTTTGAAATGTTTGACGATGACAAAGAGAATGTAAAAGTATAAAGAGAGACTGATGACGCAACCCGACTGAAAAAATAGTCGAAAGGTAGGCGAGACATTGGCGGGATTTGGAAAGTTCATGACGCAGCGTTTTGCAATTGGTTTGAAGTAACAGTGCCGCAAAAGCGGCCAGCAGTTGCAGATAACAGCATCTAGAATTTGTCAACGCAGCGTTACACAACAAAGCAAAACACATATGCTAAGGTGCCAATTTACAAGCGTGACAAGATTACAGTGAGAAAGTAAATGTTCACTGTTCAATGTTCTGTGCCTTATTAACACCGACATGGTGTGCGCATCGTAAATTGGTATAATTTTGAATTTTGCGGCGCGATAAGGGCTGCTCGGAAACCTCATTGATCGCGTGATGCTCTAGTAGGAGCTATAGAGCCCGCAAGAACCTGCGCGATATAAATCAAACGCGATGCGAATCAAACTAGAAACAGTGTACGTCTGTAAGCAATCAGTCGTGGCTATCAGCCATGTGTTCTATTATCATAAAAGTTTCCTAGCGTTCTACTCGCTCCGACACAGAGTCCGCTTTTAGAAGCATCTTAAAAACGACCTTGGTCACGACACGTGCCTTTCCTCGGTCGGCTGTCGTCGCCTGCCTGACAACGGGGAGTTCCGATGCTGCGAATCGAACTCGGCCCTTTACGGGTGACAGCCGTAAATCCTAACACTAGACCACAGCGGAACACTTATGTTCTATTATTATGATACTAACTTTTCTCGAAGACTCTTTTTAAGTTCATTCACGCGTTGCTTACTTATAGACTTATACCCATAGCTTTTAAGTTCAACCCTATTTAGAGTGTTTTTTCAAAGCGGCGCGCGGTACAGTCAGCTTTACCACTGCGCTTATAGGGTGCTATTGTTGTGAGTCAGTCTTTTTCAGAGTCAATTAGCTGCGGCCCACGCGACATGAAGACCGTTGCGTCGTCCATAGTCGAGTGAGCTAATTAAAGAATCCGAAACGTGAATCACTCTATGCTTTTTATAGTTGGCCAAGGATAAAGCTACTTTAGCACGTTCCACGTTAACTATATATATAGCTCTTTAGAGGGCAGTTTTCCATATTTCTTTGATTGTGATTATAAATCATTATGCGACGCGTGAACATCTATTTTCAGATACGCCGATATTACGTCACATTGTATAAACTTGCCACGATGTTCTGCTTGCATTATACCAAAAATTGAAGCAAGCAGCCGCCTCTGCCAACGCTGAAAGCATTCCAGACACGCATCACAGATGAACTCATGCACAAGTCCTGAACAAAATTATTCGCTTCAATTGCCCTTCATTTTTACTCCGCAAGTAGCAAGATACAGAAACATTCATTCGACGGCGACAGCAATGTATAAACATCGAGTGAACAGAAAGGATCGCTGAAAATCGCTCTGATCACAAAAGGGGCACATCGGCGTGGCGTAGACTATTTGAAAACCCGCTTCTCTTGTTTCTTGACAGCATCGCTGAGCCATTCAAAGTGTTCGCACCGAGAGAGCGGGTCGCTCTTCGGTCCTCCGGGGCGGGCACAGCCGAAGAAGTGCTTATTCTTGTTCGGCCCAGCTTTCTTGACGATTAGCTCCACGCAGGGCTCATGGTGACCGCGGCACAAGGGTGGTGGCGCCCTCTTTCGCGAGAACAGAGAGTTCCAGGTGGCGGCCGCTGCCGAATCGACGGTATCCGTCCTTATACCGCTTGTGGTGCTTATATTGCTTGTACTGCTTACACTATTTACACTGCTCACACTCTTCTCCGCTTCAACGCCGACGACATTCGGCTCGACTGTAGCCGACTGAGCGACTGACTTAACCGTCGACTGCTTCTTCGGTTGCTCGAAAAAATCCGTTAGCGACCTCTGCGCGACGACGGATTTCGCGGCACGCTTCACCACCACCGCGCTCGTGTCGCCGTCGGCGGGTCGTTTACCACGAGCGAAAAAGGCGGACAGCTTGGTCTGCGAGCCGCGGAATTCGGGCATCAAGCGAGTGCACAACTGCGGTAATCTCTGCGACGATCGGACAGTGGCATTCAGTTCGACGAGCACGGGACAGTGGTCGGAGCCGAAGACGTCAGTGAGGTGGCGACAGTCGGCAAAGGCGCCCATCTCCACCAATTGGCGATCTGCCAAAACGTAGTCGATGCGCGTGCCGAAATTCGTCACACGAGCGCTGAGCTTCGAGTTCCAGCACGTATACGCCGCCTGAGCGTCGGGATGAAAGACGCGAAACACGTCGACGAAGCGTCTCTGACTGTACACCGATGCATTCGCGTCGAAGAGGAGGTTCTTGAACCACAGCCGGTGCGGCGCCGACTCAAAGTCGACGATCGTCGCGTGGTCGCAGTGGTCCATCTTCTCGCGCGCAACGTTCACATCTCCCACAATTATGACGCGCTTCCCCGCCGCGAGCAGCGCAAGAGCCCGTGACTCCAGAAGGCGGTGGAATCGCATTTTGAATTCAAAACGCTCCTCATTATCAGGGTCGTAGCGAGGGCAGTAGACGTTGATGAGAACGACGGGAAAGTCGGTGTCGTCGTAGTGCATCGTGAACTCCGTCAACACCGCTCGCCCCTCGCTGTCCAACGCTTTGAGATCGATGTCGTCGGTGTCATCCGAATAGCAGCCGACTGAGGACGGCCGCAGCTGGTCATTCGTCCAGTCCGTCAGCCCTTCCTCCGCTGCCACCGGCTTGCAGTCATCTTTACAATAAGTCGCCACGCCAGAGTATCCCGCTGCAACAGTGTTGTTGTTATCTGATATTGCTGTTTGTTTCCAGCCGAAACTACCTTGATTCAGGGACTTATTAGTTTTCAACGTCGATACAGAATTTAGTCTAATATAAAATATTATAACACCGAACTATATTTATATCGTAATTAATTTCATAGTATTGGATGTGATGTTGGATCGGTTTCACATCGCGCACTTCAACTCGACGTAATTAAGAGAACTGATTGAACACTTCACCAAGTATCACTTTAGCTAAAGTATGCGAAACAGCATCATGTAATTAATTTTTCTCGTGGATAACACCACTTCTATTATAATAAGGACACATTTCTAACCTTAAAGGGCGCATTATTGAGGTTTTTTTAAAATCATTATTATAATTTCAATTCAGAAAGTATCCTCTTTCATTTGGAACGAATCTCATTTAGTTAAAACATACTGTTTGAATTGGAGAGTGATCTTACTAGAATAGGAATGAAATAGATAAGCGAATGAGTGCAATTCGCACCTCTAGTCGATCGACTGCACGAAAAGTAGGCGTTGTAGCCGTCGACCACGGCGATATCAGTTGACAGTGCATCTCGGGACACTTTCGTCTCCTGGAAACAGACAATGTCCGCGTCGAACGACCGCACTGTCGCTGCAACGCCAGCAGACAGCGACCGAATTCCATTCACGTTCCAACTCACAATCTTCATTGGCCTTTGCGCAAATGATACAATCATTTTCCGATCGACTAAATGTCATCATAATGGATAGGTAATACAGCAATGTTGCTGACCGTTTCAAACAACGCACACAAATATTGCAAGGATGGAGCTTTAAGCGTGACATGTGGCAATTTTTTATTTGAAAGAATCTTATAAAAGATATCAATACACTGAATAAGTTTCGAGGTTGGAAAAGGCAAAAAACAAAAATCACTGGGCATTTATCACTCTTGCGAAAAGTCCTTCAACTCCAACGCGATGTCGTTAATAATCCTTTTTCTGTTATTTCATAGGCGCCGATCATTCGGGGAACGTGGCGTTGCGAGAACAAAGTTATGGTATGTGGACGATACGCCCCATCCGGCCGGATTGCGTTATTGCACGCCACACGCGCTAGCACAGTATACCGTAGTAAATCAATGCATGTGCGTGTAGCTTGTCCGGACGTATACCGGCCGGATGGGGCGTATCGTTCCCGTACGAAAGTTATGTCGGCCCAAAAAAGCAAATGACGTAATGGGAACCTAAAATTACCATAATGCACACTGTCACCGTAATATCTCTCGCGTTGAATAATAATTGCGTTACTCGATCGGTTAAATACATGTTGTAACCCGATACTGTTCCAACTGTGCTACTTTGTCTTGCATCCTATTTTTTGTCTTTGCACACCATTTGAACGCCCTGTTGACGAAACTGAATGCAATGATGACTTTTAATGCTAAATGATGCACTATGGAAGGCTAATGCGAAAAGTCAGGTTGATATCATGATCAGTATTCTTTCAGAATTGCGTATTAATGAGACGAACTAGATCGAAGATGCGAACTTGCAAGGTAGAATCTATATTCGTCTCGATCACGATCGACATCACAGATAGCAAAAGCCTGAATTAAACACTGAATGCCGCCTTGTTTGACGAAAATTAGTGATCGAAGCGTGATATCCTTAACAACTTCGTTTATTCAATTAACATTAAACTCCAATTTAATGATCAAATTCCGTGCCACCTCCACAATAGGAAACAGAGTATCGAGCACGAATCTTTTGATCCAACCATTGCTTACAACCAATAGTGACACCGATCGTTAATTCAACTACACCAGGAGAAGTGATAACATGTTTGGAACTAAAATGAAGTGTGGCTGAAATTTAAACCTCATCTACCGTAGACCTTTTTAAGTGCAATAAACGACCTTTACACCCCGCTGTATTTATATGACAACGCACTATTTGCGAGCACAGAGGGGTGTAAAGATCATTTACTGCACTTAGCGCTCGTCAAGGAAAGGTTTACGGTAGGTGGGGTGTAAGTTCCGGGCACCAAAATGATGTCATTACATTTCCATAAAACAGCAACCTGCAGCAAATTGTAATAACAAAAAATTCCTTTTTGAAGACAACAGTATCGCAAGAGCTGGAACAATTGCGCCGGGATTTCAAATAGTTGACATGGCGCTCAGAGGTATACAACGAGTACTGTATGTTCATTTCTTCACAAAGTACTTTGTGGCGTACGAGCCGAATCTATAGCAGGCGTACACGGTGACACCGACCAGCGCTCCTTTGACCGCCAACGCCGTGTAGCGAGACCAACGGGACCGCGTTGGAACGCTGAAATAGTGACTCTTGTTGAACAATACGTATAGGATAATCGTCATTTACTGAGTAATATCTTGCGATCAACATTAAAATCACATATTCTGTTGCTTTAATAATTCCAATTTTACTTCCTTAGAGAAAAACATAGCGTTAGACGCATGCAATTTCGCAGCTAAACCCTTTCGTGCCGAGACCAAAGCTGCATTCCACTTAAAACATATTGAATGTATATAGAATGCTTAATTACAAACAAGAACGCTTCATGCAAACGTAAAAAGATTGAAAAAGATCTTCGCAATGAATATATTAGACTGCTAACCTCAAAAGAGCAGTGATGTCAACTTGTTTCTGCCAATTTGCGACCATTCCGGGAACGTGACCGATTCCAACCACCGCAACGACAGTCACCGGCTGCCATTTAGCTGCAATATAGTCATTCACCTTAGGCTAACACACATATATGATGGCAAAGACGAATGCATGAGAGCTGAGAAAAACGCGATAAGATGAGGTTGAGTTGCGGAGCGGAATTTGCTGTTATTCGCAGTTGCATTTATATAAAACGACTGCTTAGAATGAGGCGCAGAAAACGAACTGAAGTGCAATCATCCACTTGAACGAAGGAACTCAAAGTGAGAAAATCCTCACAGTAATGCGTTAAGATTAGTTAGAAACACAACAGACCACTCCAATTGATACGATGGGAGGAAATAAGGATAAGGCAGGGGAGAAAAGAGACGCTTACTGTCTGAGCCCATAGCCGCACGCTTGGCGACGGTGGTGTTACGGAGGAGGGTGCGTAGGCCATTGGCCATGTACTGGTCACGCTCGTCGACGAAGATGCGGGTCAGATCGGGGAACTCGCCGGCCATCTCGCGCAACAATTCCTCCAGCAGGTCGCTCTGTTTGCATCGTTCCACGTCCTCTTGCCTGTCAAATTACACTCATTATACTTTCATACTTGCAGTCATAACTTCAAGTATAGCTATCGTTACAGTAGCATATGGGTGGATAAGCTTCATATAGCGGGCTTAAACTAAACTCAAACTTGACGCAATATCTGGAACACTCGAAATAAAACAGATACAAGCGAAGGTGATATGAAAGCGATGGCTATCTCATCCCAATCATAGACGAAATCTGATGAGAATTAATTGCAGACTACACTTACGAGATGGAAGACTTGTGGGAGACAATGATATGCCAGAAGAGACGCATCTTCTGCCACAAGTTGAGTGAGTTCAACGCGCGCTGCAGCGTCACCTGAATTGGCCGATCGCCAAGTATCAAACGGCATCCTTTCACTTGCTGCGACTGAAATCAATACTTTGTCAATCAAAGTGAGCGTGTGCAAGAAACCCTACTATACTCATATTTCACAAAAGCTTTAAATCATGGAATTACAGAACTGGACAGTGTATGGAAATGACTAATACAGTCAACTGCTTTTATAACGCCTGGTTCTATAACGTCGGTCCTTGGCTGGTCCCGTGTACTATCTTTTGAACAGAGCTAACTGCCTCTATAACGTCGCTGTCTTTATAACGCCGGTCTTTGGCCGGTCCCTTGACCGACGTTATAAAAGCAGTTGACTGTAATATAAATTTCGACTCATCCAAGAAGATCAAACTCTACGAAGGAAGACAGTAAAAAGACACTTACACCGCGGTACGCCGCTCGGAATTCGCCGCCGGGAGCCATTCCCAACTGCTTTGTGATATGAGCAGACATGCTGAGCAGCAGCACGTGCATCACACCTTGCACCAAACCGCTCTGAAACGTCCAATCGCGTCATTGATTACAGTGGAATTCACTTATAACGGTTTCGGTTATACCGGTATTACACTTATACCGGTAATTTTTGTCGGTCCCAAAGTGCATATCCCCATACAAATAAGTTCGCTTACACCGGTATTTCACTTATACCGGTAATTTTGATCGGTCCCTCAAATACCGGTATAAGTGAATTCCGCTGTAGTTCGCAAACGCAATGTAGCAATTGTTAACTGACCTGCTTGATTGTCATAAGTATTTTCTCGCGATTAAGGTTCTGCGCCTCGGCGAGTAAGGTCTCTTCGTCCATTGATAGAATGCTTATCCTGCTCGGACACAACTCCACCATCACCAAATCGGGCTGAGTCATCTCGATTGTCTGAACAACGCAATTGATCGATTAATTTCGAAATTTCGCACAAAAACACTCACTCGTATAACATCTTCTTGACTTTCAGGACTGAAGTGAGCCGTTCCGATCAAGTAGGCTTTCGATTCGGCAAACGCGCGCTTAAATTCTTCCTCATTTTCGCCTTCTGGCGCGGTCGGCGCTTCAAATGGGTAGTTTAGCACCGTTACTGAAAATGGACCGTTTGCGCTTCGTCAAAGTCGATTGAAAAAATTTCAACACGCATCGGGATTATAAAATCAGTCTCACAGCCATAATACACTGCCTTTTATCTTAATTCGTCATTCTTGCATGCCATTTCGTCAACTTTGCATTCAGTTTGATTAAACAAGCGTTCTTAGTAAATGCAGAGATGAAATATAGTGAAAGTGTGTCGAAGTATGATGGTAGGCTGTGTGATTCACGGGCGAATGGCCTTTTTGACAGTACAAATAACTAAAATAGATAAACACCATACCAGTAGAACTGGGCAATTCGGGATTGGTCGCTCGTCGACGGTTGAAGACGAAATTGCCATAGAAGCGATTGGCCTCATTATCGTAATCATCATCGCGGTCATCCTCATAACTGCCAACCGAATCGCCGAGGTCCTCTCGGTCATCCTGGACCCAATCGCTGCTGGGAACATGCTCGCCAAAGTTGGACGTCGAATCGGCCACCGACATCACTGATTGCTCTGCCGGATCTTCGCTGCCCTGCGGAATAGGACGCAACTGCTTCATCTACAATTAATGACATCATGAAATGGTTATTATTATTTTTCGGTTAAGGGATATATTGGGCTGCATTAATGTACTTTTGTACATTTGGCGTACTTCTGCGATAGTAGTAGTTAATGGGATCATGAAGCATTTACTCAAGATAAGAATTCTATGACGTGATATTGCGCTGCTTTGAAAGCAGTTGCGTTCAATTTGGCGTTGAACAGGCTGCAAAAAATGGAAATTAAGTCGTGCAATATACTTAAAGGTGGGTGTAGTTTTCAGATCTCGATTTCTATATTTAATACCGCATATGAGAACGCAGAAGGATATTAAAGATAGTTTGAAAATTTTACGAATATGAGAGGAGGTTGCAATTGTGATTATCATTGATGTATTATCAATTCTTTCACTTTCGCGTTGCATAAATTTTGTCGTTCAAGAAGTGTAAATTTGATGCCTGACTATATCAGCAAAAATTGACCCGAATAAGTACAGCATGAATGGGTCTAAGTACTTATCGGCTTATAATTCCTATTGTTTACATCTTTAATGCACCCAGATTAGTATAATCCTCGACTCGATCGACCCGACGCGCTACACACATCCGGATTTCACAATAAATCGTGTTTCAACGTGAATTAATAATTAACATCCATTAATTTTAGAATTAAATAAGCCAAGGACAGAATGAAAAGCAAATTAATGTTGTAAACAACGTCAGCGAACCTTGAAAATATCCTCTTCCGTCAGGTCCATCCCATCGCCGTCGTATCGAATTACGGGTATCGGCGCAGGTGCCTCCGCGGCTTGCGATCGGTCCATCGCCGCACAGAAGACGTCACTTAGCTGAAGCTATTTCTTCTCTCAAAAAACTTCCATCAACTCGCTGCTGGTCAAGATTGAAGTTGTTGTTTTCTTCGCTGATCACAATTCGAACTAGGGGAAATTCGGTCAAAATCGCGTTGCTACCACTGATGATTCGAAAACATTGAGTATCATTTCTGCACTTACCGTAGAGCAAAAAAAACTACGCACTTAAATTGCTTGTGGAAGATAGTTTGGCGCAAATCATCCAAGGCGCGGGCATTGAATATTACCAATCTTCGTGCGTTGGTTTGATTATTAGTTGAAACCGGTGAACGGTCGATTTTTTTGTGTTAATTAGGATTTTCCTTGTTCTCAGCAAACATGGCTATGTCAATTCCGAAGACCGGTATGGGGCGGTTTATGAAGGACGGAACTAGGGTAAGTTATTTCAGCAAAGGAGTTTTAAACTCACTTTTCAATTTCGTCGTTGTAGCACTACAAAGGCGTCGAAGAAGCTGTGCACAGAAATATTGAAGCTTGCGTCGCGTTGGCTGCGACCACCCGGTCATCCTATGGACCAAATGGTAGGCTAAACGTTCAACTCGCTCATTTTTGCTGATTATTTTGTGTCTAACTTGGAATAGGTCACTCTTTAAGTAGTCTTTATTGCCATTTTGGAATTTTTCGCACAATTATTTTATGATTTTCACGTAGACTAAGAGTGCCTGATGCTCTTTATTTGTTATTTTCGAAGCCTACTGAAATTTAAAGCTCATATCCTTACACATTACATTACTAATCACCTGAAATCGCTGAGCGTGCCTCAGATTGTCGTTTTGGAGCACATATATCTGCTTGAATGAAGAAATATTTCAAGGCTTTCTCATAAAGTAATAGCGCTGCTTGCTAACTTGCTCCCATATCTATTTAAATGATTTCTTCCATGCAATTTGCATGATTTCTTCCCTTCATAATTTAATAATTGGTTAAGCGATAACTCGAAAGTAATACCACTTCTTTGTAGGCATGAACAAGATGGTAATCAACCACCTGGAAAAGCTGTTCGTGACTAACGACGCGGCGACGATCCTCAAGGAGTTGGAGATCGAGCACCCGGCGGCGCGCATGCTCGTGCTGGCCAGCCAGATGCAGGAGAAGGAAATTGGCGACGGCACCAACACCGTCATTATCCTTGCCGCCTCCATGCTCGAGCATGCCGGCGAACTCCTCAACATGGTTTGTCATTCATTTGGACTTGAGATTTTTTACTTATTTGGATATTGGTTTGTCTATCATTAAGGTTAATGTTTTCTTCCTCAATTATTTGAGCTTTGTTTCCTCAATAATTTAGACTTCTTTGATTCTCGAGTTTAATTACAGTGCATTTTTGTACAATCGCGAGTTATTTTGTATTACAACAGTCTTTTAACCTCCAAATTTAAAAACTCGCCCTCACCCTGCCTGATTTGCAGGGCCTGAGCCCGGCTGAGGTGGCGGAGGGTTTGGAGAAGGCGGCGGAGAAAGCCCTAGAGATTCTGCCGAGTTTGGTGGTGGAAAAGGTGGAGGACTTGCACGATGTCGCCAAGGTGACGCGAGTGCTGCGACCCATTGTGATGAGCAAACAATACGGCAACGAGGATTTCGTCGCCGAGATGATCGCCAAGGCCTGCGGTATGTTCGCTGTTTGGCTGAATTTGTGAATTTTTTCGGCTTAAGACAGTGGACCGATTCCATAATCATATCTTGAAGGTAGGTAATTCATAGCGATACTCAGCGCTATGCTTCATAATGGGCTTAAGTATTGCATTACTTAAGAACGACTCAGGACACGATTATGGAACTGGTCCCATAAGACTTTGATTTAGTCTATCCGAGGTGACTTGACGTTAAGGCGAATGATCCTTAACATGTTATGATGGATTATCCTGATGCTTTAGCCATGTAACGCTCGCTGTATTTTTCGTTTTTAGTTTTATCATAATTTAAATGTTGGAATAAATGTTTAGTATTTTTCCTCTACCACGGATGCTCAGATATCGTCCAATGATATTCTCTTTTTCAGTCCAAATTCTCCCCAAGAACAACTCCAACTTCAATGTTGACAACATTCGCATTTGCAAGATTATTGGTTCGGGGGTGTTGGCATCGCGAGCAATGAACGGCATGGTGTTCCGACGAGGCGCCGAGGGCGAGATCAAGAAGGTCGCCAACTCCAAGATCGCCGTCTTCACCTGCGCCTTCGATCTCACGCAGACCGAAACCAAGGTTTGTACTAAGGACTTTTTGCTTTACCTTATTGCTTTGTCTTCTCCTTCTTGGCACTCCTATATATTCAAAATTTGCCGATCAGTGAGAAGAAATCTTAGATTGAATAAGGCAATCTGCGTCGAAAGTAAATAGCGTTTCTTTCTGTCAATTTACGCACGTAAAAACTAAAAAATGATGTTCTCGTTCCGTTAAGCGAAGTTATCTTCGCCAACTGCGATGCCTGGTTCGATTTCTCGCTATTGCTCGAAAGTGTTGACTATATTTCATCTATTTGAATACTGTAAGGCGAGAAATATTGAACGGAACTTAATCTGGGTGGTCGGCTGAACCACCAAATGAACCCAAATTTAATCACATCTAATAACTCTTCGCCTTACAGTATATTTGATAAGAGGTAATAATCAAAATCACCGCCAACGTTGTCGCTATTTCAGGGCACAGTGTTGATCAACAACGCGGACGAGCTGATGAACTTCAGCAAGGGAGAGGAGAGCGAAGTTGAGGCCCAGGTGAAGGCGCTCGCCGACTCGGGCGTGAACGTCGTCGTTGCGGGCGGCAAGTTTGGCGATCTCTACCTCCACTTCCTCAACAAGTACCACATCATGGGCGTCAGGCTGACTTCCAAGTTCGATTTGCGTCGTCTCACTCGCTCCATTGGCGCTCAGGCTCAGGCTAGGATTGTACGTTTTCATTTTTTCTACTCTATTTTAGATTTCTCGTGTTTTTTTTTGATTTTCTGTAATTGATGTAATTGATGGTTTTGGGCCGGTTTCGTATATTTGATTTTGATTTATGTCGTACTTGGCGAGTATACGGGTATTCTTCTGCATTGCGTTAAGTACGACTTAATTGAAGCACGCGATATGAACCAATCCATTGACTGCGCATTGTGCGGGCTTTATATTTCTACCCAGATCGTAATTAACTCTAAATATATCTTGTCCAGGCGGTGATGCCGCGGCTGCTTGGCCTAGACGTGCAATTATATCCTAATTCGTGCTGTGATCGATAAAAATAGTTTAAGTGGCGTTATCTTTAAAGTTTTGGATGATCTCTGGTGCATTAAAAATCAAAGTCACACAAATAAATGTTAATATCATTCTTTCTGTAGTAAGACAACTTTTAAAGTGGAAATATGTATGCATACCTGTAAATAATCAAGCAATCAAGCGTTATGCAGCCGAATGCCTCAAAATTCAACACGCATCCAAAGCTAACACAAATGAGAGTAGCCAGATTAGTGATACTGTTGCTAAAATGTACTTGCGGTGATGATGAAAAATTCTATGCTGAGACTCTCAGTTGCAGCTGGCGCCGAAGGCGGACCTTCTCGGTCACTGCGACGAAGTGTACACCGAAGAGATCGGCGACACCGAGGTGGTCGTCTTCAAGCAGAACAGCGAGCACGGTCAGGTGGCCACCATCGTCATCCGCGGCTCCTCCGAGTCCCTCATGGACGACTTGGAGCGCGCCGTCGACGACGCCGTCAACACCTTCAAGGCTCTCACGAAGGACAACCGACTCGTCCCCGGTGCCGGTGCCGTCGAAATCGAACTCGCCCGACAGATTGAGTCGTACGGCGAGCGCTGCGCCGGTCTCGACCAATACTCGATCAAGAAGTTTGCGCATTCGCTCGAAGCTCTGCCCAAACAGCTCGCCGATAACGCTGGCGTCAAGGTGAGACTTTTTTCTTTCTCAGGATGTATTTTACTTCTTTCGAGCAGTGAAATTGTAGCAAGACGTGCGCCTTGGATAGATGAGATTAGCTCTGCAAGGTGTCACTCTCTGTGATGAGACAATTTAAAAAAATCATAATCTATTGTTGTTTTATGCATTAATAAGCAATAGAAAAATGAGTTATGAACTTCTGGAGCAATTTTGACTGGCTGGTTCGCCACTTTTGTTCTTACTCCTATAAAATTGTGAGTATACAGTCAGCGTCAAGTTCATTGCAAGCTAAATGATATGTAGGGCAGTCACTTTGTCCCACGAAGCTATAAATAAACTACAATACATGCATACAGCTGGATGAGATCACGGTTCTTAAAACTTAAAACTTGGCAGTTTTTTAAAATACTGTGTCTCTTTGCAGACAACCGAAGTGCTGTCGAAGCTGTACGCCGCGCATCAACAAGGCCAGGCCAACGCAGGTTTTGATGTCGAGGAGGGAGGCGTGAAGGACGTTGTTGCCGCCGGCATTTTTGACCTTTTCTCCGCCAAGTGGTGGGCTATCAAGCTAGCAACTGACGCTGCTACGACCGTTCTCAAAGTTGATCAGGTTCGTTTTTTATTTTTTACGTTCTTTATGCTGTTTTTCAATCAGCAGCAAAAAATCTGATTGAATAAGGAAAATTGTTTCAAAAGTCTATTGCGCTTCTTTCTATTAGTTTACGCACGTAAAAATCGAGAAAAGACTATGATTTTTGATGACAGATGATATTTAAACACCGAAAAGTGAGCTCATCTTTGTCGCCTTCTATCCCTGGCGAGATATCTTGTTACTGTTTGAAAATCTTGACTATAGTTGGCAAAGAATGAGTTCGCTTTTTTTTGCACAAACGCTATTTTTGCATAGTGAATGATAGCAATTTATTGATTTTACAGGGACCTATCACAGATAGGCGATAAGAGGCTGGTCCGACATCAATCGGTTTAATTACCTTATCAAAACCATTTCAGATCATCGTGTCGAAACTGGCCGAGGGCCCGAAGCCGCGAGCGGCGAGACCCCAGGACGAGGACGACGATGGCGGCATGGCGTAATAGGTGGACGAAGACGAATCCGATTTTTCGTTGGCTAAAACATACTTCGTTGATTGTTGTTGACGACTCTGTTGAACACGTTTGCGTTGCCGCATTAATTCTTTGCTCTCGTCTATTTCCGCTCTAGTTTTTGACGTTACTTAGTAGAACGGTTGAAAAGCCGCTTTCGAGTTGATTGCTTTGATCTGTGGCACTTGTTGTCGATGCTACGAGTGTGCGCCGCGCTGTTTGCTGAATAAAACAGTGCTCCAGCTTGAATGAGACTTTTTGAAAGGAGCGTTTGGTTGAGTTCCAAGTAGATCAAGTGGCGATCAATTACCGATGTGCAGAAGATTGTTGAATTAGTGCGATGGTGAAGTACGAAGGGTGTTCAAAAAGTTTCGCAACTTTCGTATATACCATTTCCATTATAATAGGAACACTTTTCACTACAAAGAGGACATTTCACACATCGATTTGACTATAAAAGCGTCATTTATGACTTAATAATGTGGAAATGGTATGTAAAACATCCATCACAAAGATGACCTGTTAATTTTCAACGTATTCGTAGTCTATCATCAAATATATGACCATTCTCTTTCTCCAGCTCTGCAGAGCTGTTCTATATAATGTCGAATATAAGGACGCCAAGACAAATAAGCTCTATAAAATGTTAAGAAATTATTTGAACGCTCCTCTTAGCTGGATTGTTCATTCAGGTTGTCCACTGCGGGTATTGCCCGGTCGGCGCGCGTTAAAATGTCGACGGTGGCAGAGAATGTCAGCAGAGTTCTCCAAAGCGAGCCAGATCACAAGAATCAAGCCGACAAGTTTGTCCCTTTCCCTAATCCTTGATACCTGTCATTCTGGATTTCAGGCTTCGTGTGCTTCTGGATGGATTGCTTCAGAGCGGTCGCCCGGAAGCGGATGTCGTTGCTGATGTGAATAAATTCGCCGAAATCGGTTGGTTTTGATGTTTATAGTCGAAATTTTTGAGTCAGTAACAACTCAAAAAGTGAAATACTGTAATATTCATTATTACGACCCAAAATCTCTATACATATCGTCAGATTGATATTGTTATAATTAGACTGGCCGGGATTGTTCGATTGAAATAGACTCTCATGCGATAGAATGAACTCACATATTGTTTTCGTCTCATAACAAAAAATGTCAAATTGCGAGAATAATTTAGAAAAGTATTGTTGCACTCGGTGCTCTCGCTAATGTATTTTTTTTTTGCGACAACGCCAATTGCATTTCGCGCGTGAGCCTTTCCCATAACGAGATGAATACTTTTTTCCTTATTACTAAGGAGGAAATAATTATAATGTTTCATAGAACAGAATCTTTGGTGATTGATTGAAATTTTCGCATTCTCATTGTTATGTCTTTCAGTAGTGAACCAGGAAAGTGGAAGTATGGTGGTGTCGAGGCAGTTGGTGAACGAATTGACCCAGCGGCTCATGTCGATGCCGAATTCGATTGTCAAACCGATCGGCGAGCATCTTCTGGCAGTCATCCAATCTCGCGTTATTTCCTATGAAGAACAGGTGTGCAAGCTATATTTTTCATTTGATTGGTTATAAATCCAAGTTATCCGACACTGTATTAACTTGAAGGAAATGCTTGCCATTCCCTCTCGCCTCTGGTAATGTTAAATAGTCTGTTATTAGCTACAAATGACTAGAATGCTTGGCAGTAAAGGTATTATAGTATATACTATTTTCACCTTATTAAGGACACATTCCGTTTTAAAGATGACGCTTTTCGAGTCAAATCGATGTGCAGTATGTCTTTATTAAAAAGAAATTGGTGTAAATTGAAACGTTTTGTAATTAGTTTGTCGTGCGCGGCTAGCAGCAAAATACTGTACACTCCCCACAGCAGGGCCCTATTTCACGAAAGCTCAGAATCGGAAATCTGTGATAAGTCGGCTGAGTCTCATACTATTGATACCAGGTGATATACGGCTGATGTGCGCTACTCAGCCAAATTATCACAGATTTCCTATTCTGAGCTTTCGTGAAATAGGGCCCAGGGAATACCAAAGTTTCCCTTTAATCAAATCACGCTCTTTGCTGAACAGTTCAGTGTTTACTCCGCGTTATTCTTTAGCGAAACTCAAATCGACTGTATTCTTGATCGTTTATGAATACAGCATTCGAAAAATTAATCCTTTTGCTTGCAGTCGTCGCAAATCCGTCAACGCCTCGCCGAGATCTACGAAACGGAGGAACAATGGCGTGAAGCAGCTCGCACCCTCGTCGGTATTCCACTCGAGACCGGCCAAAGGTATGCACTTTTGCTTCTGGCTTGGTTTATCATCTTTATAGAAATTTTGTATGATAAATCAACTTTTGTTCGTCTAAACATTTCAAAACACATACCAACAATATTTCCCTCTGCTTTATTCTCCGAAATTTAGCTTTATCGTACACTTTGCGTAAATGTTTTCAATGGCACTAAGCACAGTTTATTTTATATAATCAGTTTAATTTTCTGTATTTCTCGCCAATTTCGCTTTATTGACCTTGAAATTGTCGTACTAATATTTAGTTCCAAGAAATTATACAGTGTGAATAGAATGTCACAAGAACACTGATAGTGGCCGAGTTAAATGAATGAAATGAAAATTCAATGGATACCGTTTCAGGCAGTACCCGGCCGACTTCAAAATGCGCATCTATCTGCGGATCGCCCAGCTGTACCTCGAGAGCGGAGACGCAGTCGAAGCAGAAGCCTATGTCAACCGTGCTTCGCTACTGCAGACAGAGGCCAAATCGGAAGAACTTCAAATTATGTACAAAGTCAGTCGAGCGACGTTGTCCATTCGCTCATATTTCGTATACAGTTATCATTAACATTTTTCGATTGGTAACAAGAAAAATCGCGCCGTAGTTAGCAAGGATGAGATCACTTTTCGTTGCTTGAAAACTCTTTTTCATCGAGAATAACAGTCGTTTCTTGGTGTTTATTTCCGTGAATTGATAGGAGGCATTATCGACTTTCGAAACTCTTTGCCTTATTAACAATTTCTATTAGTGACCGGCGAATTTTGGCTTTAAACTGACCAACGTCATTAATCATAAATTCAATTGATGAAACTGTTTAGGCGCAATATGCTCGCGTGTTGGACAATCGTCGCAAGTTTATCGAGGCGGCTGGACGGTACTACGAGTTGTCGCTGAAGGCCGTATTGGCGGGCAGCGAGAAGGACATCTCCCTCAAGAAGGCCCTCGTCTGCACCATTCTCGCTTCGGCCGGTATGTCTCTCCTTCTATAGTCGACATTTTGCGATCAATAACAAGTCTCGCCGAGCGGCCTCGTAGTTGGCGAACTGGAGCTCGTTTTCGATGCGAAAACACCATTTTCATCAAGAATGATAGTCGCTTCTTTTGTTTTTAAGTGCGTAGTTTCTGTTGTTGACTGATGTTGTTTATCGTTGTCGTAAAATAAGTTTGTTGTTGAACACAAATAAGGCTGGAAATTCCCTTGCCAACCCGATAACATAATATGACGAAAATTGAACCAGTTTTAAAGATCAAAGAATGGAAATTTAAGAGAATTTTAGAAGATGCAAAAATTTCATTGAACATAGTTGTGTGTTACCAGAATTATTTGTGATCAAACGTGTTCTACTCAAAACACTCAGAAAACACGGGCCAATCCAATAAAATCTCATTCAAGGACGGGTGGAAAACAACAATGCAGCTCTGTTTTTAATTAAATTGGCAAACACTGTATTACTCAGTTGAAGATTTCTAGTTGCTGTTGGCAAAGCTTGACTATAATCTCCCGCCTCATCGTCTATTTTGCCTCTATTTTTGGATTTGATCATCAATCCCCGCGCATGTGATTCTTCTTATTCGCTCTAATTTTGTATCGGGCAACAGGATTGAACTGCGAAAAATACGGGCACTCCTATATTACTTTTGCTCGCTGTTGAACTTGTTTGCGTCGCACTAAGTTCGTTGATCTTTTCTAAAAATGGCATAGTAGGATGTTATTTTTATCGAGTAG
>NIUQ01001280.1:0-32651 GCA_002796945.1 Plectus sambesii | reverse complement strand
TTCTAAACTTTGGCGATGCTGACATCAATTCGAACAATAACGACTGCAGCTGCCTTCTTGAACACCCCGAGCCATTTCTTTCGACGTGTCCACACTTTGTTCATGAAATTAATACATATATCACGAACGAATTTGAAGTTATCAGTTCCTGGCAAAGTCGAGTGTAAAGATACCCACTTATGTGACCAAAGCGACGCAAGTAACTGGCGTGAAAAGTATCGCGTTTAAAGTGACGTAGAACACTCTAATCAAAGATATATGCAACTTCGACGACAACTTAGTTAGAATATAGTAAAATTTTGCGCTTCATTTTTTAATCTTTGTTAGATAATTTGCCAATATGCACGAAACATTGCATATACATGAATTAGCGCATGAAACAACTACACAAATACTCAGACTGGCTCGAAGTCAGTGCATGCTTAAATCAAATTTTGTTCTTGTTTGAAGCTTCCTCAAATTTGCTCCCGTATAGTTGCTCTTTTTTGAAAACATGTTTTTTCAAGTTGTCAAATGGAATATTTGCTTGGAGAAAGTTTTTCAAGTAGCGTAACTGAGGAAACCGCAGACGATTCAAATGAATCGTCTCTCCTAACGACATATTTTGGTCCCGTTTTAACTTTTCAGGATTAAAACACAATATTAAGTGCGATTAGCATGGCTTTTTCAAGCATTTCCGTTTGAGTTCCCAGTGTTTTGCAGTGGTATCTGCGTTTTGATATACAACATTACAAATCTCATGAGGCCATTTTTTAACGTCTTTTATCGATATTAAAATAAGAACTTTTGAATAAGTACATTGTCGGTAAATATTGTGACAGTACTGAACGTTCAAAATTACTTTCATACTGCCTTTGAAGGGCGTTCTATATTGCCATAATCTCGAAGTACGCGCACCTCGCCACTCTTGTTATTACGTCAATTCCTTCACTAAAATCAGTTTTTCATTTGCAGCTGTCGGCAATTATTCAAAGCGCCGAACTTCAAGAAAATCTCTTACATTATTCTGCCTCGATTTTATGAATGCGCACAATAACTTGATTGTGTTAAAGCCAGAATTGGTGTGAGCGTTCTGAACTACACGAAATAAATTAGCCTTCGCATGCAACACGCCTTTAAATATCCCCGCAACTCTTTCTGACATCAGATTGCAGATTGTTCGACTGAGATTAGTTTTTGAATGAGTTTGTTTCTGAAAGCAAAATCATTGCTTTGTGCGATAGCATTCGATTGGCCTCGAGAATATTTGAAAATTTTAGCAAGGTAAACCTAGTGTTCCCTTTTTATGTCTAATAATGAAGACAATATTCATAAAAGTCTGAATCTCAAAATTAATCGAGAGATTTCTCCATTTAAAATGCATTAGGAATCATATTTTCAAAATAATCTGATACTTGGACCTGTTTCACTAAAAGCTCAAATACTGAAACCTGAGGATAACTGACTGCATATCATATCGTTACGATAAGATCTTTTATGACTGAAATATGATATCAATCATCTTAAATTAAGTGACTGAGTTATAGTGAAATGGGCCTTGAGAACGAATCTTATAGAACCTCATTTACAGTTTTATATATTAGTTTTATGTTTGGATAATGCAGGAAGTTAGATGAAGTAAATAGCAGAGTACGTAGCAAATTTTGGAACTGGGTCGAAGAGTTCGTGGCTATATTTAAGAAAAATGTCTAGGCAAAAAAGTTTTTGTCAATAAGGGAGTACTTTTGCTACACAATTGTCAATATATTTCGTCAATATCCCGTACGAACATTTTCATCCAGCTTTTCCTTTAATCCCCTCCACCTTCAATCATTCATTGTTATACGATGGACTTTCAGTTGAAATCGTCATCAATCTTCAGTGAAAGGAAATGACAAATGCTTCTGTATTTGCTGACCCTCATCCAGAGTCGGCAATGTGGATCGGACTCTGGTACGCCGTCGTCGCGTCCATTGGCATTCCGGCCAACTTACTCGTCCTCGTGCTATCCATGACGAAAAATGTGCGCGTTCACCCAGTCAATATCTGTATAATCAGCATCGCTTTTGCTGACATGATGCTTCTTGTTTCGAGTCTCTCGTCGACGCTTTGGGCGCTAACTTACGATGTTAGGGTATGCAAAGTTGGGGGAGCGGGTATATACGTATTCATTATGATGAGCATGACTTTCCCATCATGTCTGTCGCTATGTCGCCACGTTGGCCTTGTGCGAGAAGAGCAAGAGCTGCATCCACTATTGAGGCCCTTGAGACGAAGAAAAGGAATTCTTGCACTGAACGGGATGTTCTGGGCGTATGGCCTCTTGTACCCCCTTCCATTTATCTTGACCGATCGTATGGGATTGGATGCGATGGGCTTCTGCGGTGTAGTTGAAATCAATTCTGTTCTTCTCTGGGCTTACTACTTGGTATCCGTATGCGGCGTGTTGTTTGGCGCATATCTAACCACATTCATCTTTTACCGCAAACTCTCCGCATGGGTGGAAACAACTAGCTCCATGATTACTGCTACATCTCAAACTAATGAAACTCTAGCCGTAACACGCAGTATTATGCGAATGATTCGATGGCTATTGTTCATACCGGTCGTCTTCTATTATCCAGTTTTAGTCATAGAATTGGCTCTTCGCATTCGCCCAAATCTTGTCAGTGTGTTCACAGCGCGCATTTTTTTGATAACCGCTCCTTTACCACATCTTATTGATCCATTTGTCACTCTTCTGTTTGTGAAATGCTATCGAACGACATTGGTTGAACTTATTAATGGAGTCGGTATGTTTTTTAAGAGCTCCGTGCATCCTAGTCCCAATATTTTTACAATCAAACCGCAGGCAGATGTGCCAAAATCGATGCATTAGGTTATTAAACGAGATTTCTTCATTTCTTTTTAGCTCTATAATCATATATATTACATATTCTTTGTAATAACTTTTTATTGGCCGATAGGAAAGTGACTGGTGTTTATATGAATTAAAAAATGTCCTCTATATTTATAAGAAAGATGAACATTAACACGATTGAAGATGAAATTTTACCGTATTGCGATCACTTTTCGATATACGATTGAATTAAACTGAATATGTGCTTCGTTTAAGCTGTGCATCATATCCCCTCTGAAATTTTCAGTGCAGTGGAAGTGTTATAACTCGTTGAAATTGCATGTCTGCTTGATGCCTTGTTCCTGCATCGACTGTGGATCTTCACAAGCTTGCCCGTATCCTTGTTTCGTTCGGAGATGGCAATCTTCTTGCCGGATAATTTGTTGAAGTTGATCAGCGGTGTAGATGCAAGCAGTACAGCATTTACCAGACGAGAAAGAAGCCTTAAAGCCGAGCACGGTGTTGCGGCCGAGGTTATTGCCAGAATTATGGCCTAAGACAACTCTGAACTTTCGCCGTTCGCCGTCGCTATGATGCCTTCTTGCTCCAGCTGCTTCAGATCTTCTACAATCTTTGCAACGATTCTTTGGTAGTCGTAGTTTGTGAAATCGGATGTGTATCCAACGGCCAAGGTTGGAATATTAGCTGAAGAAGAGAGGAGCCAATACGGGCGATTTCGCACCTGGAAAAATATTGCAAAAGTTTTCCGGCTTTTAAGATGCTAACCTGCATATAAGATGTCCCGAGTTTGTGCAATCCTTTTTTCCGCCCAATAGCGTCAGTAGTTTCCAGATCGTCGTAAGAAATATCCAAAATTAAGATCTCCGCCAATAAAAGCTCTCAAGTTCTGCATAAGTTCGCCATCAAACATATGCACCATTTTTGACATATCCTGCGCCACATAAGTTGATGAAAACAGGAAATGGCCGGCTTCGATCAAAAGAGTAACATTGCGTTTTGCGTTGGCCGGCTTTGCTCCGGGAATACACAGAACAATATATCACTTTGCTATCGAGGAGAGAAAGGGAAGAATGAGCAAAAGAGACAGGAGGAATATTATATATAATAATTTAGGGTCACACCATGCACACATTCTTTAAAGACATAAAATAATAAGTACGGTAGCTCCTGTAAGAAGATGGCGCGAAGTGTGAATGTAAGCATCACACGTTGCACAGTTTTCGCATTTGGGATGTTGTGCGTCGTATAAGTAGTGTTGTGTGTATGTGTTGGGCACTGAAGACGATTAAAGGTTAAACATTTATTAAGAGAACATACTCGTACAACAATAAAGCAACGTTCCATAGTAACATTTCAGTCACAAAACAAATGCAGCAATATCTTTTCACAACAAATTACACAAGACAATATTTATGAATATGTACAGAAAAATATTATTCACAAATTGAATTAGTCGACTTCTTCGACAGTTGGGCCTTGGTAGCCTTGCTGAGCGCCGGCAGCCTGTTGACCGCATGAGGCGCCGGCGTCAGCTTCGCGTCCGTGCAGCTTGGCCATGATGGCTGCGCAGGTGCTCTGCAGCTCCTTCAGCTTGTGCTCGAACTCGGCTTTGTCGGCCAGACTGTTGCTGTCGATCCAGCGAATCGTCTCGTCGATGACTTCAGTCGCTTTCTGCTTGTCGTCGGCCGGCAGACGGTCGCCGTATTCATCGAGGGCCTGCTTCACTTGGAAGACGTATCCTTCAAGCTGGTTGCGGGCGGCGACTCGTTCGCGCTGAGCGTTGTCCTCAGCTTCGTACATTTTCGCGTCGTTCACCATTCTGTCGATGTCCGCCTGGCTGAGTCGACCCTTCTCGTTGCGAATGGTGATCTTGTTGCTTTTTCCGGTCGATTGGTCGACGGCCGAGACGTGCATAATTCCGTTGGCGTCAATGTCGAACNTCAGTCGACCCTTCTCGTTACGAATGGTGATCTTGTTGCTTTTTCCGGTCGATTGGTCGACCGCCGAGACGTGCATAATTCCGTTGGCGTCGATGTCGAACGTCACTTCGATCTTGGGAACGCCACGCGGGGCTGGCGGAATGCCCGACAGTTCAAACTGGCCAAGTCGGTTGTTGTCCTTGGTCATTGCGCGTTCGCCCTCGAACACAACGATGGAGACGCCCGGCTGGTTGTCCGCGTAGGTGGTAAACGTCTGCGAAGCCTTGGTGGGGATGCGCGAGTTTCTCTCGATCAGCTTCGTCATTACTGCGCCCGCCGTCTCGATGCCCAGCGACAGCGGAGTCACGTCGACCAGCAGAAGATCCTTGACGGTATTGTCTTGAACGCCAGACAGCACCGCCGCTTGCACCGCGGCACCAAAAGCAACAGCTTCGTCGGGGTTGATCGAGCAGTTCAGCTCCTTGCCATTGAAAAAGTCCTTCAGAAGTTTCTGCACCTTCGGGATGCGAGTAGACCCGCCGACCAGCACGATGTCGTTGATGGCGCCCTTGTCCATCTTCGCGTCCCGCAGCGCCTTCTCGACCGGCTCAAGNTGCACCTTGGGGATGCGAGTAGAGCCGCCGACCAACACGATGTCGTTGATGGCGCCCTTGTCCATCTTCGCGTCCCGCAGCGCCTTCTCAACCGGCTCGAGCGTTGATCGGAACAGATCGGAGCACAATTCCTCGAAGCGGGCACGGGTGATCTTCGAATGGAAGTCGATTCCTTCGAGCAGACTGTCCACTTCGATGGCCGCTTCGGCCGAGCTGGACAGCGTTCTCTTCGCCCGCTCGCAAGCGGTTCGCAGGCGACGCAGAGCGCGCGGGTTGGAGCGCAGATCTTTTCCATACTTGCGCTGGAACTCTTGGATGAAGTGGGTGACCACTCGGTTGTCAAAGTCTTCGCCGCCCAGATGGGTGTCGCCGGCGGTGGACTTGACCTCGAACAGCGAGCCCTCGGCGATCGTCAGGATGGAAACGTCAAAGGTGCCGCCACCCAAGTCAAAGATCAGCACGTTGCGCTCGTCCTGGATGTTCTTGTCAAGACCGTAGGCGAGCGCGGCGGCCGTCGGCTCGTTGATGATGCGAAGGACGTTGAGGCCGGCGATGGCGCCTGCGTCTTTCGTCGCTTGTCGCTGGCTGTCGTTGAAGTAGGCGGGCACGGTGATGACAGCGTCGCGCACCGGCTGACCGATGTACGCCTCCGCCGTCTCCTTCATCTTGGTGAGCACCATGCTCGAGATTTCTTCCGGCGTGAACGTCTTCAGCTCGCCCTTGTGCTCCACTTGCAACGACGGCTTGCCTCCCTTGTTGACTACTTTGAACGGCCAGTGCTTCATGTCGGCTTGAACTTGGGCGTCGTCGAAGCGGCGACCGATGAGGCGCTTGGCGTCGAAGATGGAATTTTCGGGGTTGCGCGCCACCTGATCTTTGGCGGCGTCGCCGATGAGCCGCTCCGTGTCGGTGAAGGCGACGTAGCTGGGCGTGGTCTTGTTGCCTTGATCGTTAGCGAGAATCTCCACTTTTCCATGCTGGTACACGCCTACACAGCTGTAGGTCGTGCCCAGGTCGATACCGATGGCTGGGGCTTTCGGCATTTTCTTTGGATGATGGGAATCAATTGTAGAATAGCGTAGAACAGAAATAGCTTCGATAGCTTAGATCGCAGTCACTTATCGAATTCAGACAATTTGCCATTGGTGCGGCAGCTCGGTCTTATATACCCTCTGCGAGGAGAATTCGCGAACGTTCCAGAAAGTTCTGTGCGTCAACAGAGTAGTTTAGAACGTTCTCGAACGTTGTGGAACATTCGAGAACATCTGACGCTAAATGATTCTATCAGGTTTTTCGTTGTTTTTTCCACGTAGTGGATTCCGGAACAATCTTTATATTTTAGTTGGGCTATCATATTTTTTGAAATAATCGCACCTTATCGACGAGTATACCCTTAAAATAACAAGCTTCAAGACATAATGTGAGTCTTGAAACGATTACTTGGATTACAGTACTCATGGCGGTATTTTTGATTGATGGTAAAACGCGCCCTATGCCCGACCGCGTAAATTGTTGTTTTGACTTTTCTTTATTTAAGGAAAATTGGAAATATTGAACGCTTTAAAGGAAGTCTAAGTAAGTTGCGTGCAATTGTAAGTCCGTCGATTCTAGTTACTGACCTATCAGAACTGACGGACGAATGAGGATAGCTGTTAAAGTTCGGCACTGACACTGTGCCCTCGACGTAATCGATTATCAGAAAACGCGAAAAGCAAAGGAAGAGAAAGAGAAATGCACGAACGTTATTTCAGCAGTTTGCGATGCCATACCTTGGACGTACACTAAGGAGATCGAAACGGCTAACATCGCTGCGATGTGCCTTTGTCATTCATTCAATATATCATATCAGATATCAAAATCCACGGACATGTTTACTGATTTAATGCGAATTTCAGTTATACATGAGATATAAAATCACGACGGCAAGTTTTTCGAAGGAGTAATCAAACGAAAACTCTTTAAGGCCATGAGGAAGGACGCCTAATCGAGCATAGTGCGCCATCAAAGGCTAACCGTGGGCGAGCAGCCGTTAATCAATTCCCACGCAACCAGCTATTCTCGCGCTTTCTGATGAGAATGGCAGTGTAGAATAAGCCTTTTCTCGTTAAAAAACCGAATTACTCATAGCTATTACAATGGGATTATTGGTTACAGCGTTCGACAATATTATGCGATGATGTGCTGCCGACTTTTTGATCAGACTGCCGGTTCCATACCGGCTTTCTTTTTAGCTAAGGAAAATTGAGAGTATGGTTGCGTATGAAAGATAGTCGCTACAACGGTTAGCGACAAAAGCACATAACACCGCATCAATATATTTAGCCTCTACCGCATATTGCCGTCCAAAATTAACTTCTTGCCCTAATTAGGCGTCTTTGCGTGTGTTTCTAAAACAATGGAAAAAATCGAGTATAGTCAAAAGCATGCTTGATTAGAGAGCTATCGAAATATTTTGCAAGTTTCTCGAAAGACGACTGTAAGTGCTTGGCGGCTACTATTGCACTGATACGGTTATGCATTACTGCAGACTCTCGGTTTGCACTTTGCAAAAGCAACACTGCTTTTTTGTGCGTTACATGAACAGAATTCAATAATAAAAAGTGCGCAGACATGGTAACTTGCCAAGTATACTTGTGTAAAATTTCAGATGAATCGATTTAATCATTGTAGAGTTACAGTGTTGCAACTCAAGTTTGTAACTAAGTTATTTTACTTAGTTAAAAACTTAGTAATAGTACTAAGTAACTAAGTTTCAAAAAAAACTTAGTAGTAACTAAATAACTTACTAAGTATTATTTTCGCCCTTTAACTTACTAAATAACTAACTAAATTATTTTTTTGAGCGTTTACTAACTTAATAACTTACTAAGTTTTAAAAAAATGAATTTACTAACTAAATAACTAACTAAGTTTTCAAAAAAACTTAGTTGCAACACTGTAGAGTTAGTCAAAAAAACTAGGTGTAAATATTAAAAAAGCACCCTGTACTACAGCAAACGCTTTCATACCGCACCTTCATTTAAAAAAGCCATCACACCATATTCAAAAGTTAACTATCTGCCCTTTCATGTCATGAGTTAAATTTCTCTTAGTATAATTAAATGTGAGTGATGAAATTCTGACAGTTGAGCATTGTAACTTTTTTCTTGCTGATTACTTGGCAAGAACGGCGAAAATTGTAAAACTAACGCGCTCAGTTTTCACTTTCAATCGAATGAGGCCACTCAGTCATTAGGTCGACCGCATGCACAAAATCCGAAAAATACCATTTCAACGATTTGGCTTGCCATGTTCTCCTTGTTTAAATGAACCAGGATTGGTCTCTTGTGCGACTTTGTTCAGTCGTCTACGATCAACTTCCGGCTAGAGAATAAAATTATACTCCTCATTAAGCCTTTTTGTTGATTAAAAAGTGAACCATTGTTATTGATGCAGTAATATATATTATAGAGACTTCAATCAACTCTTAATTCGCGTTGTGAACACCGAATAAGAGTACATTTTCATGTTATACAGGAGGAAAATTCAATTAGAAAGACTCGTAGTACTTGGGGTGGTCTTAAATTTTGAATGGCGCTTTTTCTTGCATTATTGTTTCATAGTAAGACTAATTTTGGATGGTTCATTTCAGCTTCGGCTATGGCAGCGTTCCGCAAAGGTGGACTTACATTGCTGCTCAACGTTGTTCTCTTCGTTCTCCTGTTCTTGGAAGGCTGCATAACACCAGTTGAACTCTGCTTACAAACTGCTTCACTGCCGGAAACCACAGATACATCAGCAACGGTTAGTTCTTACAATTTTTCTCTTTTCCTCAATCGTATTTGCGTCGTGAACACGTCCGGAAGAAATCAAAGAAGAAATCCAAGAGAATTCGATACTTTTCATGGGGCATTCATCGATTCATGATCCCTTTACAACTTTCATCTAGAAATTAATGACCCACAATGACTTCATCCAGTTTTGTCGTTGTAACCTTATTGGTCAATTGGTCAGTTCGTTCGGCGACGATGACCCACCTACATACTATCGCTCTGGATCGTGAGCAAAGGTAAAGGTTTCTTGCAAGGCCTATACAGATTTATTGTGCGGTGTAAGTGAGCGTGTTTCATTGACAGTATTGCAATGAAGAGATATCGATGTACACTTCTTAATCTGATTCGAGCTGTCGTTATCGGCTCTATCTCGGCTTGCGCTTTATCAATGATGACTCATGTTGTCTTTCAACAGACAGAAGCTTGTTTTGAAACAGTCGTCACTCCAGAAACGGCAGGCTTTAAAAATATATTATAGTAGCGCCCAGTAAATTATTGATCCTTCGCAGATGAGATCGACGTTCTGTAATTGGTACAGTTGCTGAAAAAAACGCTTACTTACGCTTCGCAGGCCTTCGCGTCTCAAAGCGTTGGTAGAACGTGCTGGCCAATTAAATGCAACCAGCTCTAAAAATAAAATAATAAAATCCGTCTTTTAGTTGTTTTTACGTAGGGGACTGTGCGTGGTAGCAATTTAAAGTAACATCTATTTTGCAGCCGACTCCCTGCACAATTGGTACAAAGCCATATGGAACATACAAGCCGGCCCCTGGAACAACCGTAGCAGATGGAAGCATAGTCATTTTAGAATGTGACGCATCGGCTCACACGGCCTCTACGAGTGCAGTTGTATCAGCCACATGCACGAACGGTGAACTGACGCCGACTTCAACATGCCTTCCGGTTAGTGTCTAAAAAGATATTGGACGCTACCAGCGATTAAAATACTGGAAAGGGAATGCGCGCATCATTTTCCATTCTTGACTACGAATGGATCTCTGTTGTTAACATCAGCAGCTCACATAAGCAAAGAAACTAAAAGTAGAAATTTCTCATAGGGAGCAACTTTGAAATTGAAGTTTTTTACAGAAATTTCCGTGTGATATTGACAAATTATATTGATTATGATAATCTGATTATAATTTGTCCAACGGCAGTTACTTTGTTTACAATTAGCACTAATAAATGCACTTTCAGCTTTAATATTTGTATCTACAGAAAAAAGGCTCAGATTAAAAAGAGGCAAATTTTAAAACAGGTTTAAAGGGGTAAAAAAAGTAAAAAAGGATGAATAATTGTATCAATATCTTTCAATTATGCTACATACTTCATACGCCCATAATAAAAGTCATTAATTTTTTCATGGCTATTTATTTTATTAATTTCAGTGTCCGGATAATACGTGGATTTATGATGATACTACAAATCGATGTTTCAAGGCATTTGCGGCAACTCCAGGATTACCATGCGATGCTCGTTCCCCTTGTCTCAACGCCGGACTCCAATATCGCGCTCCAAGTGACGTCGCCCATACTCTGAATCTTCCTGCTCTTATTCGTAAGTCATTAGCTGCAAATTTTATACTTGCTGAAGTTTTGGGCATGAATTTGATCGCGGTCCTTAACTTTAATGCGCGCTCCTTAGATATTAGCATCATGTTGATCCCGCTGCTGTCTTTCTCTTTATCTTATGGACATGTTTTGTGATCCTCTTAGCGAAATTTATGCTTCTTGTTGACGATGCGGTATGGTTGAAGTGCGGCCCATAACATTGCCGAAAATTATATCCTTCATGGAAAGGGTATATTCTTCTGCACTACATCACCAATGGGAACATAAGCCTCAGTAAACGTAATGATAGAGCGCCCGCCGCCTCCCCAGGTTTGAGTTTAAAGCGAAGAAAGAAAAATCGATTTGAAAAGATAAACAACAAAAAAAATTAATTCAATCAGCAGAGCGCGGTAGCGCTCTGCCTCGTTCTTTATTACTTCACCACACGCGCGCTTTTTTGTAGGGGAGCCGAAAAGTAGATTTCAGCAAAAAAATTTTCTTTCCCGTATTCTTTGCCAAATACAGGCAAAGTGTGTGACGTTTTAGCGACTCTTAAAAACAGGGGGTTGGGCATAGCGCTATTAAAGCTGGAAGTCTACTCAGAGTAGAAAAGTGGATGTAGCATCCAATTTCGATATTATTGTACATACATTGAAATGTGTCCTACTGCTTGAATTGACTTACTTTAGGAGCTGGAGCGGTCGGCATTCAGAACAATATCGTTACGAGTGGCCAGTTTTTAGTTGGCATTGGCGATCCAACTGCTCAAGGCATGTATCAGCTGTCTGATAACACACCAGTTCCTTTGGCCGATCTTCAGCCTCTCTTTGTAATGACTGCCCCTTTTGACAATGCAGCTAACACACAGAAGTTTATCACTGTCCGTTTCAATGGTGGTGTGCTTGGGTTTGACGATACTGCGTGCTTGGCAACATATGGTATTGTCTGTCAGATTCAGCTTACTACATAATTTAAAAATAAATGTCAATCTTGTGCTGATGAATTTCATATGTGCAAACTCATGCTGTCAAGTTTTAACTGGTCAATGAGTCGTTACTTTATTTGGGTTACACCAAAGCAAATAAAAGCCATGAGATCAATAAAATTGTTAATCTCCAAGCCTAACGCTACCAACGACTAAAATCTGACAAAAGAAATAGGCTGTGCTATGTGAATCTGCTTAAAATTTGCGGTCGCTCTAAAGCACACATATTCCTTCATCTGGAAGAAACTGCCTACTGTGGATGTTCCTCTTTCTCGTGATGTAGGACAGCATTTCAAAGTAAATTTCGGCTTCGTCACTAAGCAGTTATCAAGCACTACTTCCTGATTGAACCTCACAAGTTGAGTCAGAGGCGGAAATTCATAGTCAACATTATAGACGTTTGTTCGTTTCCCTATTTTTGTTAGTGTGCGTTTCTACTTGCAGTTCTTTGTATACAGTAATGATTGCTAAATGTGAGAATTGCGATGAATCAGAAACAATATAAGGCCTGTTCTGCATCTCTCGATGAATATACGCTGGGCGATTATTTTATGACTATGCTAAAATGCCAAAAACTGTCTTAATAAAACCGCAAGATTTATTTTCGATAAACACTGGTAATTAACAAATTATCCCTTACGCTGAACTGTCGATCAGAAACTACCGCATTTCGCACAATAGCTATAACAATTCCTGTATGGAGAAGGACAAAAGCTGTACAATTATCGCAGTCCGAAAAAGATAATCGCACAGACCATTCCATTTCAATGCATTTTATGATATAGTAGAATATGAAAGCGATATAAAACAAGCTGAAGCTTTTTGTCTTCTTTTGCGAACAATAGTAAACTGAAACAGTCAAAGCATGCCTGATTAGAGCTATTGTGATATTTTGCAAAGTTCTCGAAAGATTTTCTACAAGCGCACATCAGCTGCAGCTTCTTTGATACGGTTACGTCCTACTATAGAGATGCGCTCAGCGCTGTGAAAAGCAAAAAACTGCTTTTCTAAAGTTTTATTGTTGAGAATATTAGGCATAAAAGTAGATAAGTACTTGCAGACTCAGTGTCCCGTCAGCAGACATCGTTAAGGTCGCAAAGGCTTTATTTAATTTACAGTGTATAAATTAGTCTAAAGACGATTAATTTTCTGCATAACTCCTTCATTAGGGGACCAGAATTTGATACTTTGGTTAACAGATCGAAAATTTTGAGAGCATATCAGTTTTAGTTATAATTGCTTTGTGAAATGGTTCCATGGTAGCTCTTTAAGTATGTTTCTTTACTTTAAATCAAGTGGCAGATGAATCAGAGCTGAAGCTGACAGACAACACCAAGTGATACTCCACATACAACATCCAAAAACCCGATCGGATCATTAACAGTCATACCAGGTGCATAACTGATCGTAATGTACGTCAAAGCATTGGTTGGATCACGGGGGTAGGTGGGAGCCCAAAGGGGATTAATTAGACTCGGAGGAACGAGCGTGCCATCCGCCAGCCGGTACACGTTTGCGGAAGCTGCATCGCTGATGCCGACATAGGAAGAAAGGCCGGTCTGCAGAATATACCGCTTGCCGGCTTCTGTAAAAAATGAAGCCATTATCTGGAAATGTCACATTATCCGCTGTGAGGTGTGACTTGCAATTTAGCTCTACGGGGTAGCGCAAAAGTTCTGATACCACTTTTGCGCCACCCTGTAAAGTGCCCAGGGCTGGGTGCCAGTGTCGCAAATATGATATCAACTAAGTTGATGAGTTAATGGCATTCGTCTAATTATTGATGAGATTTATAAAGCAAGACAACCAATCACCTTTATCCGTGTCACTATGAAACTGAGCCAGAAATTTGGTTGCACCATTGATGCTGAATCTAACCCGAATTAATAAAAGAATCTAAAATACTTTGAATGCGAAACATCAAGCGACTTGATCATGTTTCAGGTTAAATCTGATCCGTCCTTTCAGGCTAAAGCTCTCGCTAGACCACTCAAAGAATATCTGGGTGAAAGCAAGCTAGGGAGAGATGAGGAGTTCAGGCAGCATGTCCTTCACAATGAGCTCAAGACTTCTGAATAAACAGTAACAGGGAAGCTGTTGAGGGATTGCATTTTACCGGTTAATTATTATTCGCTCTATTCAGTCACTCTTTTTTGGTATTTTTCCCATAACAGAACCATGTAATCTATTCAATTTATTAATGCAAACTGTGTCAGCAGGCAGATTATTCTTATTTTACTTTAAAGTTAAATTAAATTTCATAATATTCTGAATATAAAATAATTTTTGAATGAAATTCATACCAATTAACAGAGGCAGGTTCAAAGTGTATGCGATGTCGCTTGGAAGTCCATACGGGTAACCGACGGCAATACAATTTGCAGGTGGATTGCATGGAGTTATTAGTGGAGTGATGCGACGGAAAGACTTGAAACAGCGATTGGTAGTCGAGTCATAGACCCACATTTCGTCCGGACACTGAAATACTAGTAATAGGTGCCGATCGATTAAAGTTTTGATTGTAACACAAACTGATTCCTTCGCAATATTCCATGTTTTATGTTCGAACACAGAATTCATAATGCATTCAACGTTGGTAAAATATGTGATTTTAAATGATATGGTAAGCGTAAAAATCTAGAAAATAAGAGAAATAGCGCTGTTTAAGTAGCTTAATGTCTCGCTCATAATTTTTATAATTTAAAATTCCTAAGCAGTTGAGGCAAGATAGAGTAAAAGAGAATAATTACAGACATTTTTGGCGAATCCGCAACTTTTGACCAGCAAAGTGCAGTAAAACTAACTTTTTGAAATATTGAAAGTAGCCGAAAATTTTAAGCCTTTGATAAAAGGTTGAGAACTTAATAACTCGATATTGTATACATGATACTGAGACGCTTAAATTATGATTAAGAGTCGTTACTTTTCAATGAATGTTATATTGCATTCTAGCGCCAATTTCCCGACCTCGCTCGATTTTTATGTACTTTCCTTACGACTGAATTCAAGAATTGTGGGTCTCAGTTGGACTAAGTCTAAGAATTTACGATGCGGGTTGAGGCTTAGCGCAACATTTTGTGTTAGCGCGACAACGAAAGAGGCTACTTTATGAACATTAACATCCTTATCACTATTAAGGCGTCTCGAGATGATATTCAAACGATACTAATATCCCTCGTTCTGGTGTACTTTGGTGTACCAATATACTCTAGCTCTCGAACCAAAAACACGGTATGTTGCAAATCCGGCTACTCCGAAAATTATGGCCACTAACATAATGATTTTTGCTTCTCAGAATGTCATATATAACGGAAGCAGTGCCAAAATTGAAGTAAAATAACTAACGGGAAGACAATCCGTCGTCGGCGATAAAACACCATTGGAGCAAATAGCGGTTTGTACAGCCGGAGTGGTTGAGAAATGCCTTGCCGTATCACATGTGAAAATAGCGATGCTTTGATGGGGAATAGTACTTCCTGGCGCGGGATCAAATGTTCCAAACGGTCTCGTTTCGACAGTGCACGGCGTAGTCTGAAAGTGACTTTACACATGCAAATTTAGTTGTCAGACAAGCTATACAACATTTCACGTCGCACCTTTTGAGGGAAAGTGTTGCCTAATTCATTAAATAAAGGGTAAAAATTTGCTTGTGTTGAGGCGCTAATCGTTATACTCTACAAGTCTATTAGTCTCCAAGATCAATAATCAGCTTTTGTAGTGAAGCATTTTCTAAACAGAAATGCTATAGCAAAGGGTCAGATAATGGAGAAGCATTAAGAAAAATGAGAAGAACATTAGTCAGGCATGAAAGCAAAATCTACGAGTTGGAAAGGTGGGATTTCCAAAAATGGGAAGGGGAGAGGAAACACAGGAGATGAAGGTGAAAATCCATGACTCTCTTCCAAAAACTGTTGAGGAATTGCGGGAACCAGAGAATTTTTTTCGGTCTCCTCTAGCTTCGCTCCGGATTAAGAACGATTGCTCTCGGTGCACAGCGCGCTATAGAGTTGACAGAATAATGAGTATTATCAAGATAAAAACAGACTGACGTTACTACTTATAGCAAGTCTTTCAGAAAAGTTTTTGAATGGCTAAATCACTTGTAGAGTGATTGAAAGCATTCATACCGTCATGTCATCGGCAGGTATGGTCGCTAGGCACGTCTCAATTAGTGGAAGTTGGACTACTAATAAAAAGCAGACAAATATTCTACCAAGTATCACAGACATTAGAGTGATATAATGAATTCGCATTCTCCGCAGTACTATTATCCTGCGATTTAGAAATGAAAGGGAGTCTGCGAGCACTCCGCAGTCCGAAAGTGAGTGGCCGATGGCCATTGAAAGAGGTCATCGTCAATTACAACACCAATCTCATCGGTCGACGATGTATTGAGATCGACTGTCGTTACTGACCCCTATACTTTGATGACTTCATGGGGAATTTAAATCACATATCAACCGTTACCATTGTGATAGTAAGCATAACCGTTATTGATTTTACCGAAGTGCCTGTGGATGTCCTGATCTTGGCATTGTCGTGAACTGGTAATGTTCGAAAGCAGGCGTCTCCATAGGAGACGAGCACTATGAACAAAACAATCATGGAAAGGAAAAGTTGGGTCATGGTTAAGTCGATCGCTGCTCAAATGGGCGCTGAATTCAGTCGCACAAGTTCTTAACGGCACAAAATTCTTCTTTTGGTTCTGAGGGGATACTGAGTATATTTAGTGAACACCACGGCAGCAATCTTCCAGCGAAAACTTGTCATTAAACTTTTGCTCCAATTGGCATTGCACGAAGGGTTCATTGCGGAGATTTGTTAATTGATTCACGAAATGGCTATTCAACGAAGAACTCTAATTTATCGACAGAAGAAGTTCATCAGGACGCGTTTCTTGATAGGAAGGAATAACAGGATCGCGACTGTTCCTTCGAAGTCGTTTGCTTGGCTCATGGCCCAGATCGAACAAATTTGCCGTAGGTGAAGGTCGCATCGCTGTGATATTGCGAAAGGAAAACAAGTCCATGATTGAGACACCAATGTTCCAGTCGATTTTTCTCATTGACAGTGGAATTGCATAGTACAGTGAAACCCGGATAAGTGCACATCGGCCCGGCAAGAAAATTTTGTGCACTTAACCGGGTACAACTGCATATAGAAGTTGCACATAGGGCTTGCAAAACATGTGCACTTATCGGGGTTTCACTGTGAAAGATTTCGCGGCGAGCTAACTATATTGTACTGGTGTTAGGCGCTCGTGTTAGCGACGGCCCTCGAATGTCTGACAAAAAAGTGGATGCACTTTACTTCTGACCAAAACCAGCAAATAGAAATCGGAATAACAATCGAGAGACAGAGTAACGAGCGCGCAAGTGCGAAACCACAGCGAATAAAAGATAAATATAAGAAGGTTAACAAACGACTGTTGCCTATTAATAAATTATTCACATCTTAGCGGTGGTACATTACGAAGAGGAGGATGTGGACAGCTTCTTCAAGTGTTCCATGAACACTTGCAACGAGACGTCATCAGTAAAGACCGAAGCTCCGCTATCCTGTAAAAAAATCGATAAATCAACTCAATTTCTTAACGCAAACGGAAGAAACGAACCGTTGAGTAAGGGTTGTTGTGCGTTTGCGATGGGTTCACCTTGGACAATAAGAAACGGGCCTGAAAGGAATTCACAATTACAATGATACAGTCAAAATTTGTTCGCGAGGAAGAAGAAAGCGAGTCAGGCAGCGTAGTGGGCAAAGATGAGCTCTTTTTTCAGTGCAAAAATACCGTTTTTTTACCAAGAATGTTAATCATTTCTTAGTTTCTACGTGCAAACATTGATAGAAAGGAGCTCTATCGACTTTCAAAGCAGTTTGCCTTATTCAGTTTTACGATTTCTTCTTCCTAATCGAAAATTTTTGACTATACGCTTCTTCTCAGTTAAATTCGCCGGCGCCAAACAAAACGAAGTTGGAATACAGTAGGTAAAAAGGAAAACGAACCTGAGACCCTTCATACTCTGTGTCAATATAGCGCGGCATTGGGAAGCGCTCCTGGAGAATGGCCTTGGCGTCGCCGATGGGCGCCTCGAGAAGCTGCTTGAAGGTCGCGTACTGCGGGTCGTCCTGGTAGTTCAACTTGCGCCACGCCGCAATCGTCTATAACAGCATCTCGCACTCTAACCAATGTTGTAGTTTCACTAAGCAATTTAGTTAAAACTTCACTTATATCAATTTTTTTTTCTTAAGCCTTTGTACCGCATTTTCGCAGTGTCGGCTTTTTGCTGGTGGGTTGGAAACCCGCCAGTAGGATAGCGACTGTAGAACATCCGGTCGGCCGTCGCATGCCTGTCACCGGGATGGTGGCTATGTGGAAACCACCGCAGCATAGCTGCTACCAATTCCCCGACCCACGGAGGGATGAGCACCTTGGTTGGGTGAGGGGCCGCCCTCAGCGGGAATTGAACCCGCGTCCTCGAGACTGGTGAGTGATGAGTGATGGTTTTTTAGACCACTACACCAATCGGCCACTACTTATATTAATAAATGAGCAGATTATTTTTGAAACTTAGTACTAAATAAGTAACTATGTTATTTCTTTGCAGTTTAACTATATACCTAACTTAAAAAACGCAATAATAACACTGACTCAAACCCCACTACAGCAACCACACACAAAACGCACCTGTCCGTGATAGATGAGCACATGGAAGTAGTCATCCATGAGCAGAATTCTGTCGGGCAAAATTGATGAAGTATCCAGAAGAACGGGCTAAAATCGCGCTATGCACTAATGTTTTCGAAATAAAATACTACTATTCAGCTTACTTCCGGGGGTCCGCTGAAGGAGTAGGAAAAGAGAACGGGCTGGATCATCGTTGTACTCTCCAACACATTTTCAGTCAAGAGTATGTGCCTGAATAAGGAAGAACTCGCGTCGTCATTTTTACGTAGTCGTAATTTCTTAGTCGGCAGCGAAATAAAGCTTAGGTCTCGTAGCAATGAAGGTTAATAACGTAGACGTTCATAGTAATAGCAAAAATGATCGTATTCGCGCAATCGCTAAAGAATGCAATAATTGGTACAAAAAAATCGCCTCAGGTCGACGTTTACTCGATCAGTGGCTAGGAAGCAGATTTAAAAAAGTAAAACCTATATAGGGGAAATTTTTCGATCAGTAACGAGCGTCGAGACCAAAGACCGTAGAACGCCAAATTTAGCCTATCTTTAGCATGCAGTACGTCAAAGAGAGTCTCAGGAGAGACTGTTTTGCCGTTACTCAGTGAAATATATTCCCTATAGACCAACCTATAGTAGGACGTCTCGTCGGGTGAGTTGTTGAACACCTGGAGGAATTGGGAACGCCGCAGGTGGAACATGAACTGGGGGAACAGACTGAACTTGTCGCCCAGACGGAACGAACCAGGATCGTCCTTGTGGTATTCGCCGAACTTTTGACACTGAAAAAAGATTAACATTGAACAATCTATAGTATATTTTAATTTTTCGATCAGTAACAAGAAATCTCGTCGGACACCGTAGTCGGCAAAGGTGAGCTCACTTTTCGGTGCTTGAACACTATTTTTCACCAAGAATGATAGTCATTTCTTGAATTTTACATTCGTCAATTAACAGAAAGAAACGATATCGACTTTCGAGACAGTTTCCTTATTCAATCGCGTTAGTAATCGAGAAATTTTGACTATAATATGTAAAAAGGCGAACCAAGCGAATAAGACTGCGGTCGAGCCAACGCAGGGCATCTGGAGTGTCGTTTTCATTCGTCGCTCGCCAAGCCGCCAATCGCGCCATGATCACCGCTCCCGCTTCCTGAATAATCCAGACGATTAATTGATTCAATTTGGTTATGAACATTAGAAAACCGCAGTCAAAAACAATACAAAAAGAATGGTTCGTGTTGCGGCTTTTTCGACAACCGCTCCCACCATTATGGCTTCTTTTCCTTTTAGCATAACATTCCCTCTTCGGAGAGATATTATAAGAGAAGAGCATGGAAATCCGCCTCCGTGCGTAACCCCAACCCACTCAGAGACAGTTTTTAAAACAGTTACAGACAAACGAGACTTCAGCATAATCTTTAACCCACTACCGCTAGTACGCGACAACAGCGGAAAGAACTGTTCTACTAAAGGGAAACAAGCGCGATTAAGAAGGACCTTTCAAGGATGAAAAAAGTGAATGAGAATGCAATTATTCCTACCTGATCGAAACCGTAGGCAATCTGGGGTTGTTGCGTAGCCATATCGGCCCAATTGCGACAAGTTGTAGTGACACGGATGCGCTTTTGTCCGCTCGGGTGCTGATATTGGGTCACGAACTGGACCATTCCGCGGGCGCCTTGAGGCAAGGCGGCGCCGTGCTAAAAGTAACAAGGTATACGGTATGACGACACGACAATCTTGCAATATATGGAAATGTGGAAATATAAAACGTCATTGATCATAATTCGTCGCTCTTGCATCATTTTTCGTAACCCTTTTATTCAATTCGTCACTCTTGAATTCCATTTCGTCAAATTAGCGTCCTAACTGAATGCAGAGATGATGAAGTGGAAGGTAAGGTTGCCGAAATATGATGCAAGTGTGATATATTTCGATGAATGGCGGTGCAACTTAAGTATACCCAGGCGTATGGGTTACAACATGTTCATACCCTCCAATATCACACTCCAAGTGTACACAGCTGCGGTGGCAGGCATGCGACGGTCGACCACATAATTTACTGTCACATCCAAAGCGGGCCGCTCTCTCACCCTATTGAGGGAGGAGCCCAAAAGCGTATCTTACGATTGTGGGACAAACCGCTCAGGAAATATAAAAAATATATACAGCTATTACCTGCGCAGCGATTTCGAAGATGATAGCGACAGTGGTGCGAGGGGAGAGACCGCAGAAACGCCACTGACAAGTGCCGGATAGACCCATCTCCGTATCGGACACGCTTGCGTTCTTGACGGCGGAATTGGAGCAGCAACCCAAAGCGCCTTCTATCTTCAAACCCGCGCCGCACTTCACTTCCATCGTCGCGTTGAAGCCCATCTTCAAGTGCCCCTGCGCGTCCTTCTCGAACACGCGCTGATATGTCTGCTTGAACAACGAGGAGTTGAAGCTGTCACCCATGACTACGTTGCCTGAAAAACCACCCTTGAGTTCACGCGTAAATTTTACAGTGAAACCCGGTTAAGTGCAACCCGGATAAGGGCACAAATTTTCAATGCTTTTCCATGCCCGAACTTTTTTCGCCCTATGTTTTGTACATGATCCAAACCCGGATATGTGCACAACCCGGCTAAGTGCACAACATTTTATTGCCGGATTGATGTGCACTTATCCAGGTTTTACTGTAGTAAGACGGACGGACGTATGTTCGGGCTGACCGTAAATGGTGGCCTTCGGTAGGCTGATAACAAATAATCGCAGCACGGCAAACGTGTCATACAATTTACAGCAAAAAGCAACCACATCTGTAGCCGAAATTTACCTATCAATGGGCCGGTTTCATATCGCGTACTTTAACTAAAGTCGGACTTTACGCAATGATAAAGGATAGGCCTTAAGTCCGACTTTAGCTAAAGTACGAGATGTGAAACCCACCCAATAACGCGAAATCTCCCCAGGCGCCGTAGGGCTGTGTAAATAAATAGAACAAGACTAGCTGCTTCGTAAGCCAATCGTAATTCTTTCATCAAAGACTTCTTGTTATTGATCGGCGAATGTCGACTATATGAAACGGTTGGACGGACATATACACCGTCTATCATCATATCTCGTCACTCTTGCATACTATTTCGTCATCTCTGCATTCAGTTAGAACACTAGTATTCCAAAATGGAATGAAGGATTACAAAATGGAATGTACGGATTGCAGAATGGAATGCAATGGTGACGCATGGAATGTACGGATTGCACATTGGAACGCAAGGATTGCAACATGGAATGCGAGAATGTCGAATTATGATGACTGGCGGTATACAATCATCCAAAATCCTAAAAGTGCGTCAAAACCTACCAGCAGTGGTGTTGAAGCAGGCTCGCATCTCGTTGAGGCCGGTTTGGTCGAGCGCGCAGGAATAAATATCAATGACGTGACCATTTTTCACCGCCCGCTGCGCCAACCCGTCATAGAACTTCGTGGCCTAAAATAAGCGGCGTGTTTATTTCCAGCCTGAGGGGGTGGTGGTAAAGTAAGCGCCTAAAAGCGCCTAACAGCAGTATACGGATATTAATCGTCAAAATGCAAAACATAGGTGCATCTAAATAAGGCAACAAAAAGGCGGCGCCCCAATAATTTGCATGGCGATGATAAATTTCCGCACACTGCTGTTAGTCGCTTGTGGAGAGGATAATTGCGGTGATTACCTTTTTCATGAAGGGGGCGTTGTCCTCCTTGATAGTATGCCAGGACCGAATGGGAATTTTGAGTTCTTCGCCGACGACAGCGCCGGGGCCATGCGAGCACGCGCCGCCGATGAACGTCATGATGCGTCCGCCGGTGTTCGGGAAGCACACCTACAGTAACCAATTCGTCTCGTCACGCTTCGCTTGCACACCATCGACACCCACCTCAAGCAAGGTGACGGCAACCGACAACGCCGCGCCCGTCGCGCGTACCGGCCGATGGCCTTGAGGGACCGGCCAGCGATCGGGCTGAATCTGCTCGATCAAGTCGTTGATGGACATATCGCACTCGTTGACCGGCTGCAAACGGACAATTGCGTCAGCGACCCAATGAATACCAATCGCCGGCGCCAACGCACGCGGGGTGACATCGAATCATCGAGTGACTGAGCGTGACGTCATTCACATTCGCAGGTATAAAAGAAGCGCGCGGTTCATTTCCGCATTTCCGGCGCTACCCACCTGAAGGAACTTGTTGTGCGGCTGCGGGCCGGCTTGCTGCTGTTGCTGCTGCTGCTGCCCGGGTTGGCCGGGCGGCGCGCCACCCGGAGGGCCCTGCGGCCGTGGCTGTCCCGGCCCGACGCCGCCCGGAGGTGCGTGCGGCGCTCCCGGCGCCCCCGCCGGCGCCGCACCTCCTCCCATCGCCGGCCGACCGATGTTCAACGCCAGGATGTCACGAACTTGCTTCGCCGTCACTTCCTTTGCGCCCTGCAAATAGAGCCAAATACAGTAGAAGTTGTTTTTATACCGATATTTTGCTTATATTGGTAAATCAGGCCGGTCCAAGAGCGTATATACCTTTGCAGATACAGTCGAATCCGGATAAGTGCAAATCGACCTGGCAAGAAAAATTGTTGCACTTATCTGCTTTCCACTATACCGGTAAATTGGGGCCTGTCTCCGACTGTATCTTCCCCTACAATGAAGTTCGTTTATCACGATAAAATTGATCGGTTTCCCAAATACCGATATAAAATGAGTATCATTGTACAATTTTAGTCAGTTTTCCTTTGGCGTAATGTCCGTTTGCTTTGCGGCTCAATTAGCGATTCTTTGGGAATTTAAAAATAGCGCGAAACCGACGGTGTTTGTCCTCCGACACACCTCCCTCCCCCGGTTGCTATCGCCTTATTCAACCCACTTGGACGTGGAAGAGGATTATTAAGGCGTTATCAGTTGACGTCGTATACGCAGGTGTGTAGGCGCAAACATCCTCATTTGTGCGAGCATAATAGAACACATAGGTTCCACGTGCTCGAAAAACAAATTAAGGAAGCAAGCAGCAGCAAAAGAGTACAAAGGTGCATAGTTATTTCCATAACTCTTGATGTTATGTCTGAGATGCGTCTGCTTTGAGTTCTCATTTTCCGTCGCTTGAACTGCATGATACGGCGTGGATATTGGCTAATTGTTCGACGGCGGAGTGGGAGTTGTGAATGAAAGGACGGCGGCGGCGTCATTGTCGGAGTAGTGACGATGAACGGACGATTAGCAGTATTTCGGACACGGTGTCAACCGGTGCCATTCAAAAACGTCGCGACGCGGCGCTTTGCTTTGGACACGGGGCGCCGTTTCCGTTCTCGCCACGCGTCTCTCTCTCTCACTTCCACGCCCGGAGAGAGCGCCAGCTAATGTCTTTTTGCCTTTTGCAGAGAGTAGGGGGGAGTAAAGAGGGAGGCGCGGGGCCAATTGCGCCGCATCGGTCGGTTCAATCGTCCCGATTGCTCACTGGACGGTCGCGCCAATATGATTAGCAAACAATCGCCGCGAAAGCGCTCAATGCGCCACAAATCAAAGCCTCTACTCGACCCAATCGCGGCGGACCTGATTGCCCAAATGGACGGCGAACGGCGTTCATTCTGAGGCGTCGGTAGGCAAACGCCACCTCCCCCACCATCGGCTTACGTCCATCAGGCGCCCTTACTCCCCCTACTCCCCTTCTCCCCGACAAAGCGCGCTCGTGATGAGGGCATTCGATCATTCGTGTCAATGGGCGGACGGTCGCTTGTTTTCTGAATCAGTTCTACTCCGCGCGTGCGCTTTCTTTCTTTCCATGAAATGTGTTTGTCTGCATATTAGATCGTTGGTCGCTTGCGCTAATGCGTTCGTAGGAATTTGACGCGACGCGTGCGAAGTTGATAGATCTCGGTCAGAGGGGAAAAAATAAATAAGTCACTCATTATGTCTAGCTGTCTGTCTGGAGGTTCGGCGCTCGTTCAAAGTCCACTGAGTAGGCGATTATAAGTAGAAATCTTCCTCGCGCCTAATTGTCCACCTATCAGGTAGTACCGCCTACCGAGCGCGCGCGCGCGCCATATATAGAAATGTCTTTCTCAGACGCGTGATATTGGTTGAAAACAGCCATATTGTTGACGGTGAATTTTCAGGTGCAGTTGAAAGACTGACTCGTCTTATTCCCAGAACTCGGCAAGCAATGGGCAAACAAGAAGGCGCGACAAAGAGCTGTCTACAGTTGGCGTATGTAGCGGTGATCGTGAGCAGCCTGCTGTTGGTGCGGCCAGTGGACTCGCAGCCGACGAGCAACACCGAAGTGAGCGAGCGCTTCCACTCGCTACTAAACCAAGGCGGGCGCGACATAGCGGCCAACAACCTTCTGTTGGTGAAGCTGTTCCGACAGCACATGCTGGATACAAATCAGGCGATGAAGGAGGAGGAGCAGCAGCAACAGCAGCAGCAGTCGGACTTGGAGGCGCGACTCGAAACCCGCGCAGCCGGTGGAGCGAAGCGCTATCAAGGTACCAGAAGAATCGGTGGCACCATCATCCTCGGCCGATAAACAGTCGTCAGCCAGCCAGCCAGCCGTCTTATCCAAGCATGCATCGCTTCTTCGCCGCCCACTGATAGTTGCTCGCTTTGTGTAATTCTGTTCTCATCGCCTACTGCGCGGCTCCTTTGACTGCCGTCTCGACATCCTCAACGATTGCGTTTCTTCCTGTCCGCTCCCACCACTCCCCCAAATTTGTTCGCCTCTCGCCTCGCTGACTACCTATGCTTGCAAAGAATGATCAAAGACGTCCGCCACGCCTACGTGGCCGGAATGTTGAGGTGGACATTGTGATCCATATAGTTGCTGTAACTGTTGGTGGTGCTGCAGATCAAATATGTGTCGCGCAGGCAGTAAGAATGTGTTGATTGTGTTGACGATACCTTGGCGTTCGCGTGGAAAAACGTCGCAGGCGGAACTATGCAGAGGGGTGTCAAAAGACTATTTTGCACGGAATCGTCGCTTAATTGCCGCTTACTCGCGCGACAACTCGCCAAAGAAAAGCCGCCGCGATGCACAAATATTCAATCAACTTGTAATAAACGATCTGCTCTACGGACTTGCTTCTTCCTCACAGTGTTGACCGTGTCAGGGGCACTATGGCGCAGTATTAAGAATGGGGCGCGTAAACAAAAAATATTAATAAGAGCGTGTGGCTGCGTGCTACGAGTGCGACAAGTTTGAATGCAGCAATTGAAAGTGTTCACTTAATCACATTAAACGAATAATCTTTTTCGTTCTCGCGCATCTTCACACTAAAATTACAATAGTGCTACCATCACTGCGAATGGATTTTAAAGGTTAATTCCGCTGAGAATCGTTGACCCGCAGTCTTTACAACAAAAATTGATCTAGGAGTGACCAATGGGTTCAAGAAACAATTAAAGAAATTAAATGCATTCTTAGAGCTGACGAATAGAGATGGCATTTCACTGTGTCATTTGGGGATTGCCTTAGGACTGATGTCTGACGCCGTCAATTTGCGATTCATTCCTTTTCGCTCTTACGAAACCTCCTTCCTTCCGTTTGGACCTTAGGGGATTTTCTTTTATAGAAATCAGACGAAAACAAGCTGCAACGCTTCCGACGCACACAAAAACCACGTCATAGCGGGCGTTCCGCTAATCACTGCGTCACGAGTCACAAATAGTTCGATGACGTCATCCCGTCAGTAATCTGGGGCTGCGGAGGAAGTTACACCGCTACTGTCAACATTCATTCAATGCCAAAAATCTCTCAAAAACAGACACTATTATTTTTTCGAATGAATGTATTTCGTGACTGAACGGGCAGAGAAGCTGCACAAAAAAAGGTGAGATTTTACTCAAATGGCAGATGTGGCGCGAGTTAAAATGAATATCGTTTATACCGGTAAACGGTGGGATCTTCAGATTTTGAGCGTTATAAATGATAAACTGCTATAAACGATTTCTGCTCTGTACGAAACATAGGAAACCGAAAATTCGGGAACGAATATATTTGACCACCATTAGTGAATTACCATTATACACCCCCGTTCTTCAATAATGCGTCACTCTTGGCTTATGTTTCGTAATCCTTGCATCCAATTAACTCTCCATTCAATCAGAGCGCTAATTTGTTAATATGAATGCAAGCGTTACGAAACATAATGCAAGGAGGGACGAATTACGACGAAAGGCGGTGTAAATCAAACCGTTATAAACGAATTTCACCGTTGATATGTCCCCAAGTTAGGGACGGGTTTCGTTAAGGTTGTAGACCGGTTATCGTATTTGAATCCCCCGCGTACTCCAGAACCACGTTGTACCGTGTTCATTGAGTATCGCCTGAGGCGGTGTGGCTCGCCTTGTAGTAACAAGAGCACCGCCTCATGCTGTTGTCCTAGTAGTTGTTTCTCTGTCGTAGCCTACATATATAAACGGTCTTATACCTCTCCGTCTCCGGGCCTCTTGGTCTCCCTAAGGTCAGAACACAACACCCGTATAACCAAGCAAAGAAGGAAATAAAGAACAAGCATACCTTGAAAACGTAAGAGCGTGAGATGCCCTGAACGCCGAGCTCGTGTACTTCCACCATGCGGCCGAAGGTGATCAGACCAACGAGCGCGTCGACGGGCAGCAGACTCAGCGCCGTCTGCATCGACTCCTTCAGCGCCTTCAACTCTTCCGCCGATACGCACGTGTCCACTACGAACAAGAAGATCGGTGGCATCGTCGAAGCTTTCTGAAATTTATAATTATTCCATCAAACGCCTAATAGGAAACTACGGTCATTCATAACTGAAAGGACTGTTTTTTCCAGCTACATATGACAAGCTGCTTACTGGGAAGTTGATACGATATGTAAAGAGATATAATTCGCAACCAGCTTGTCCTCATAGGTAACTGAAGAGAATATACGATAGATTGATTTAACCTAAAAGCGACTGGAGTTCCTTTTGAAAAATCGTTTGAAATATTTCCTGCTAAACTAGAGGTTAGGCAGAATTTCGTTGGAAAATAACTTATTTATGCTGCTTTATTCAAGGATGCTTAACTCATAGAAATATGCAATTGCTATGAAAAAAGCATCTTTTTGCGAACAACATTTCGTCGCGCTTAATAAAAACGGAGAACAAAAAAGTAAGAAAGTACTATAGCGGCTATCAAAACTGCCTTAATACAACTATTTTCGTTTTCTGGGAATTTTTTCGCTTTAAAATAGTTATAAGGGCATTCAAATATAATACAAAAGTTTATTCTGTTGCAGATAATGCTTTGAATAAATTATCGTCTTGTCGACTTACAGAAAGAGTATATTCGATGGTGGTGAAACTGGGAACCAGCTCGGGTGGCAGATTGTTTTCCGCAATCATCGCGTAATGGGGCGGGAAAGGATTGCGCTGGTTGCAAAATGGGCATGCCCATGTCTTGGTACGGAAATCCACCTGGCTGAAATGAGATGGCATTTAAAATAGCAGAGCTCTATTAAATGAGAGACAAGAGGGTGTAAATTGTGCAATATTACTGGAGAGGTTTCATATAGCACATTTTGGCTAATCGTACTTGAAGTAATGCGGAAGTATATTCTCAAAGCGCGACACGAAATCGTTCCATTCTTATGCTGACGAAGCAGTCACATATATGACCTGCTTTCAGCTGAACAGGTTAACTAACAGAAACAGAAATGCATTTCTTCTGCAAAAATGTTGCTGCAGTATGGGTGATTGTAAACAAATTACATAGAATCTTTTACACATGTTCTACGCCCTTTGTTGCGCCCTAATAAATCGATTTTGCTATTCCTAAAACGTTATAAATTTATTAGGATAATAGACCCACTGAAAATCTGTCCTATTTTGCAAAATGTAATAATATATACAGTATTCCTATAACTTCCAGCACAACGATAAATAACAATGACAAGAAGATGGACCAACCAAAGCGGGTTCAGCACAGCTTTGCATTGCGCTTTCTGGCAGAGCACAGGATCGTAGTGCAGCGGCGGTGGCTGAGGTTGATCAGCTGGTCGTTCCTGAAATTGGAAAAGTGACGATAAGACGACGAAGAAGAAATGGGGTCAAAATGCACCATACCTTGAGTGGCGAAAAGAAGGTGGCGAGTGGAACGACTAGCCGCTGCGCGTCGATGCGCGAATGCGGCCACATGTTCCAGGTGAATTGAACACCATCGATGTTCTGCTGATTCGCAAGGTATTCCTCCCATGTTGACATTTCGTTCTTGTCTTTGCTCTTTGCAGTAAATAATCTTTTTTTAGCTGAAAAGAAACCACAAAAATTGTTCTGTCCAAATTTGCTTCGCAAAGACACATATGCGTAATCTAGGTAATTAGCCAACTTACTATTTTTGTTGATCGAAAAAGGCGAATCGGATTACTCCGCAATCTGCGAAGAAGCAACACCGCGACGTCAGAGCAGTCGCAATCATCCCAAAAGGTACAGTATGCGACCAAACGTACACGCGTTTTCTGCGCGGTACACCTTCTGCACACTTTCACATTATTCTCCATTTAAAGATTTAATAATTATTAATTTGACAAATAAATAGATCAAACTGAATATTACGTTATTATAATCTGTTTTCTTGAAATTACTAGCCACATTTGCGTATAAAGTTTGCTAAAAACAAGTTGCGTGTTAGTTGTCTACCAAAAATGTGCGAGAACGGCAAATGATGGAGATCACGATTCTTCCGGTTGGCCGTCGTTTGCTTTCGGCCACGATTTCGGTACCTTTGTGGACACGTCGAATGCGGGGTCGATAGATCGTGCTTGACTAATCGAACGATCGCCAGAACGACCTGAATGTGGAGGTCGGGGCTCGACTGGTGCCATTCCCTTAAGTAGGAAGGTAGTGCGTTGTGCGCAAAAGGGATGAGCGAGCGACAAAAGCCATCAGCGTCAAATCAGCAGCCGCCGCCGCAGCAGCAGCAGCAGCAGCAGGGGGGCGACGCGGCCGCCGGCGACAGCTGCAGCGACGAGCCGGCGAACCAGCAGCTGCCCGACTGCCAGCAGACGCCGGCTCCGACGCCGACATCTCCATCGCCATCGCCGTCTCCAGCGGCGAGCGGAGCGCCGTGCGTAGCGCGCGTCGCTTCGGACGCCTCGGCTCGCTCTGAACCGGCGAATCAGCAAGTATTGCCGGAGAATCTCGAAAGCGATCGACCCTCTCGTCCTGCGCGGGTGACAAAGCGAGAAGGATCGGTGGTTTCTGATCATTGTGGGAGTATTGTGATCCCGGTCGGCCAAAGCACGAGTAGTAGTAGTACTATTGTGAGCAGCGCGACTTCTGTGCGCCGTCATACGGGCTCGAGCGATTCGGACGTGAAGGCCACTGTGCGTGAGCGCAACGCCGCCATGCTCTTCAATGACTGCATGGCCGACGTTCACTTTTTGGTCGGCGCTCCCGGAGCCAATTCGGTTAGTATTTTCTTCAAGCGTCTAACACGAGTACATATATTTAACATCCACGCGAAACTTTGCACACATGCAGATGGCACTGATTAGCGCAAGGAGCAGAATTTTATACGGTGATATGCGATAGATGTTAAAAATATATTTACTGGCGGTTCTGCAGAAGTGACCCATAAACTCCTACAATAATTCTTTTTTAACCGTCCTATTATCAAAAGTCACGCGCGAAAATGGTATCGTCGATATTCGTCTATTGTTATCCATTCAGATGCTGGGAACTAATAGACGCCCAGGCGGAAATGGCGCTTCGTTCTGATGGCTTTCTCGATGTGGATTTCCACACGCTGGAGGCCATTTTGGGTCGCGACACGTTGAACGTGCGAGAACCGGCAGTCTTCAAGGCGGCGATTCGATGGGCGGAGTCTGAATGCAAACGGTGAGCGATCGTTGTTGAGTGGACGAATCTCTACCATCTTCACTTTAAAAGGGCCTTTTTCTATTCAATAACGACTTTTTTCCACTTTAAAAAAGACATTTTTCAAGTCAAATAAGTATGGAAACGTCCTTTTTGGTTTGGAAAATGTCCATATAACAGTGGCAATGATAGTATATCGATTTAATTTTCAGCCGCAGTATCGCTTCTTCCCCAGACGAGTTGCGAAGTCTTCTTGGCGATGCCTTCTACCAAATACGCATCCCCGCCATGACAATTGAAGAGTTCGCCAACGGACCCGCTACTTCCGGATTGCTCAACAGCCAGGTTATCTTTAGATACATTCTCGTAAATTAGAGGGCTCTTCTGTATTGCCAGCTAATGACTACGCGTTAACTGTTGATGAAGTTGAGGAGATTTCCTACTTAAGTTAACATTTTTACGAGGAATAAAGTCACACAGTGCGATTAGTACGACTAAATACTTGGTATGCAATATAAAACAAACCATTGATTTCATGTTCACTGCACGCATTATTAGGTGGCTGTACTTCAATTCGCTTAATGCCTTTCCTCTGGAGCGGTTACTTATCTCTTTCAAACTGCCTACTCCCTTACATCATTCTCTTTCCTCCCCCTTTTGTATTCTCAACATTTACCTTCATCGACCTCAATAAGCCCATCCCTGTTGTTGAATCCATTTTTCTTATAAAAATTGTCACATTTTGTCGTTTATATACAATAATAATTTTACAAAAGCAATTTTCTCAGGAAACCACCGACGTCTTCCTCTGGTTCACAGCAACGGACAAGCCAAAGCTCAAGTTCGTGTCGAAACCGCGAACCGGCTTGCAGCTGGAACGATGCCATCGCTTTCAATCGAGCGCTTATCGGTATATATTTATATTTCGATTGTAATTAATGGCTACATTATCAATGCAATCTTTCTAGATCGAATCAGTGGCGTTATCGCGGCCGTTGCGACAGTATACAGTTCAGCGCAGACCGGCGCATTTTCGTCGCGGGATTCGGCCTGAATTTCAGGTGACGATTGAGCTGAAACGCGCCGGTCGGACGCTGGCCTCCATTGACACGCGCTTCTTCTCCGACGGCAGTTCCAACGTCTTCCCCGTCTTCTTCGACCAACCTGTTCAGGTGCCCACTCTTCTTCTCTTTCACTTATATGCATATGGTACTCGTGTAGAAAAGGGACGCGAAATCATTCAGCTTTCTGATTTACCTTAAAATCATCCTTCTTCGAATTGAAACGGCTGATTTTGACAAGCGCCTAACATCAGTACAATTTATTTTGGCATTTAAGATTGATCCGGAAGTGTACTATACGGCGTCGGCCGTATTGGAAGGATCGGAACTGAGCTACTTTGGACAGGAAGGAATGCCAGAAGTGAGCTGCTCGGAGCATTCGGTCACCTTCAGCTTCCAATGCTCCACTGAGAGCACCAACGGCACTGGCGTCCAGGGTGGTCAAATCCCAGAGATTCTCTTCTTTTGTTGATTGTTAATATACAGTGCTGACCCGTCTTCCCTATATTTTGTACTTAATGCAGCCTGGGGGAGCTGAGTAGATGGAAATGAACGGCGCGTTCTTATGCTTTCCTCTGCGCTTAGGCTTGAGCTTAGGTTTAGACTTGGTCTAAGTTTGAACTTAAGTTTAAGTCAAATTTTAAGCCTTAGCTCAAACTTAAGTCTAAAGTTCAGACTCAGGCTTAAGTTTAGACTTAGACTTGCGGATTAACAAGCGAAGCGGGCCATACTTCACTTGGATAGTGTGAACGGCCGTTCATTACCTCACTCAGCGTCCCCTAGGCTGACGGCGGAGTGGTCGATCGCGAACACTCGCGCCGTCACTTTACTCCTTCGCTCTGTTTTTCCTCATCTCGACCGCGTGCACTCATTTTTGCATCGCGCCCATCCTCAAACGACGAGACAGCTAACTGCTCGACAAGAACCATGTATGGCTCTTCTTCATGGCCTCATCTAATTAAGCCGGTATTATAATCGTTGCCTTAAGGCGAACGCTACTTGGCGATACTCGGCTCTAGACTTTGTTCAGGCCTTAAATATCGCTTAACTTGTGAACGACAAGCGCAACGATTATTTTACCGGATCTTTGCCCTTGAACTTGTTGTACACTCGCTCACTTTAATTCTCTTTCCGTAGCTGGAACGAAAGTTTCATCTGTTCATTGCATCTGTACAGTTGCTGAATTCGTCTTGCGCTTTCATAGAGTGGTAATGGATCGTTAAACAATACTGCTTACGACGCTGTAATAGCTTTAGATACGGTGCCAAGTGTGTGCGTGCTTGTGAAAGGGATTCTCCGTCAGTAGTATTCGATCGTTTTTGTATCATTTGCGCCTCGACCTTTGTTGCGTTTTTGCGTG